>CAUYOR010052868.1:0-17014 GCA_963573925.1 Callimico goeldii
CTGATGATTATGTGCCTTGGGGTTGCTCTTCTTGAGGAATATCTTTGTGGTGTTCTCTGTATTTCCTGGACTTGAATATTGGCCTGCCTTGCTAGGTTGGGGTAGTTTTCCTGGATAATATCCTGAAGAGTATTTTCCAGCTTGAATTCATTCTCTCTGTCACATTCAGGTACACCTATCAAACATAGATTACGTCTTTTCACATACTCCCAGATTTCTTGGAGACTTTGTTCATTCCTTTTTACCCTTTTTTCTCTAATCTTCCCTTCTCATTTTATTTCCTTGAGTTGATCTTTGACCTCTGATATCCTTTCTTCTGTTTGGTCAGTACTGCTGTTGAAACTTGTGTATGCTTCATGAAGTTCTCGTGTTTTGTTTTTCAGCTCCATCAGTTCACTTATATTCCTATCTGTTTATTCTCATTAGCATTTTGTCAAATCTTTTTTGAAGGTTCTTAGGTTTTTTGCATTGTGTTAGAACATGTTGTTTTAGCTCACAGAAGTTTCTCATTACCCACCTTCTGAAGCCTGATTCTGTCAATTCATCACACTCATTCTCCGTCCAGCGTTGTTCCCTTGCTGGTGAGGAGCTGTGATCCCTTGTAGGAGGAGAGGTGTTCTGGTTTCAGGTGTTTTCATCCTTTTTGCACTGGTTTCTTCCCATCTTTGTGGATTTATCCACCTGTCATCTTTGTAGTTGTTGACTTTCAGATTGGGTCTCTGCATGGACATCCAGTTTGTTGACAATGAAGTTATTTCTTTCTGTTTCTTAGTTTTCCTTCTAACAGGCCCCTCTGCTTTAGGACTACTGAGGTCCACTCTGGGCCCTGCTTGCCTGGGTATCACCTGCAGTGGCTGCAGAACAGTAAGGGTTGCTGCCATTTTCTTACTCTACTATCTTTGTCCCAGAAGGATACCCACCAGATGTCAGTCTGAGCTCTCCTTTATCAGGTGACTCTTTGGGTATACAGTGATCAGGGAGCTGCATGAGGAGACAGTCTGTTCTTTATAAGAGTTCAAGTGCTGAGCTGTGAGCTTCATTGTTCAGTCAGAGCTGCTGGGCAGGTACGTTTAAGTCTGCTGCAGCAGAACTCATAACCCCCCCTCCTTTTTTTTCCCAGGTGCTCTGTCCTGGGGAGTTAGGGCTTTATTTATGAGTTTCTGTTGTGCTGCTGCCTTTTTTAAGGGCTGCCCTGCCCAGCGAGGAGGCAGTCTAGTCACTGTCTGCCTGTAGAGGCTTTGCTCAGCTGCTGTTGGCTCTGCCCAGCTACTGTGTGAACTTCCCTGCAGTCCTGTTTATATGAGTGTAGTTAGAACTGCCTCGGCAATGGTGGCCCACCTCTATAATGACGGACTCTCTCTGTAATGGCGGGCTGCCTTGGCAATGGCGGGCTGCCTCAGCAATGGCAAACTACCTCCGTAGTGGTGGACTGCCTCGGTAATGGCAGACGCCCCTGCCCCACAGAGCTGGACCATCCCAGGTTCAGCTGTGCTTGCTGTTAAACTCTCAATCCAGAGTGTTTCTGTTTGCTGTTTTTTGTAGGATTGGGACCAGCCGAGCCTGATCACCTGGTTCCCTGTCTCAGAGCCTTTTTTTTTCATTGAACTGTTGACTATCTCCCAGGTGTTCCAGTCGCCCATTGAAAATGTGCCAGGATCTGTGTGATTTCCTATGCGGCAACCCACTGCGCTGGCTGAAACAGTGGTGCTGAGATTTATGACTCTTTTTTGCCCAGGAATCTCCTGGCCTGGCTACCTCTTTCAGTCCCCTTTTTAATCAGATTAAGGGCAACTCTGCCTTCCTGGAACTCCAATCAGCAGCTAAGACAGCACCCAGACCTGTGTATTTTGTATGGAGAACCACTGCGCCAGGGTGTGGGCAAAACGGTCACGCTGGCCAAACCAGCCATGCTGCTGACCCGTGGGGCTCCTCTGCCTGGGAATCTCCTGGTCTGTGGGCAATAAAAATCCCTCTGGAAATGCGGGTCCACTCACCCTCCACGCTTTCACTGGGAGCTGCAATCCTGAGCTGCTCCTAATCAGCCATCCTGGATCCCTCTGCCACCTTTGTGAAGTTTTAACCAAGAATTTTATAGGCTTACCCTCAGTTTCTTCTCCAGACCATGTGTTTCTGATAGCACCTTTGATTTGATCTTTACTCAAAGACATTTCTTAATTTTAGCATTGTTTGCTCTCTGGGGAGGCTAAGAATTTTCAAAATCATCATGTCCTGGCTCATTTTTATTTTTTTGTCCTTTGTTTAGCCTACCTCTCTACTTTATATTTTATTGATAATGGAAAAAAGAAACCAAGCAGCACCTTCAGCATTCTCCCTGGGATGCTAAACTGTCCCCTCCTTGGCTAAACTGTCCATTCACTTGGTATATTCTCTACTTTCCATATTGTTACAGGTAAGAGGGCTGCTAAATAATTTGTTGCTATGTAACCAGGATTTCCCTTCCTTCATTTTCTAGATTTTCCTCACTTTCCTTTAAGTTTTTACCCACAGCCCTCCTCAAAGCCTTCTGCAATGATGTGTGTAATGTACGTCCTGTCAAGATTTTATCAGTGCCTCCTTAAATATCTTTGCAGCTTCCTCCACTCCCGTGTATTAGGTTTTGTTATGGTAACACCCTGCTGTCAGGTCCCCAAATCTGCATTAGCTATCTATTGATACATAACAAATTACAACCCAATGGTTTAAACCATTAAACATTTATTATATCACCATTTCAATGGGATAGTAGTTTTGGAGTAACTTAGTTGAATGGCTCTACATGGGGTCACTCATGTGTTTGCAGGTAGGATGCTGGCAGGGGTTGATGTTATCTGAAGGTTTGACTGTGGCTTTGGGAGTTGCTTCTAAAACAGATGGCTGTTGAAAGGAGGGCCCCTCCACAGATTGCTCGAGTGTCCTTGTACTGTGGCAGTTAAATTCCTCCAGAGTGAGGGGTCCAAAGCAGAGGAAAAAAAGGAAAATGTAGTGCCTTTTGTAACATAGCCACTTCTCATTTCTGTCATGTTTGATTTATTAGAAGATACATTACATCTAGTCTTACACTCAAGGGGAGGAGAATTAGTCTTTACATTTTAGATGGAAGAAGTGTGGATGAACTTGCAGACATTTTTTAAAAAGCACCACAGGAGAAACGGGAGAAAGATCCCCAGGCCTGAATCAAGAAGGAATCTGTCTTACTTAGCATCTGAGGCCCCTTTAAGCCAAGCAATTTTTTTTTTTTTGAGACTGAGTGTTGCTCTGTCACCCAGGCTGGAGTACAATGGCATGATCTCGACTCACTGCAGCTGTCACCTCCAGAGTTCAAGTGATTCTCCTGCCTCAGCCTCTCAAGTAGCTGGAATTACAGGCATGTACCACCACGTCTGGCTGATTTTTGTGTTTTTAGTAGAGATGGGGTTTCACCATGTTGTCCAGGCTGGTCTGGAACTCCCAGAAAAATCTGCCCACGTTGGCCTCCCAAAGTGCTGGGATTACAGGCATGAGCCAACGTATTGGCCTATCCAAACTTTTTATGTGGAATTTTGTGATGTCTATGGAGAAGAGCCTGTGAATGGATACAAATTCCCTTTGACCCCAACATGTTCATATTCTCTAGATGGCCTACGTTACTGATAGCAATTTGTTAAACATTTTGGATGTTTGTTTTTTCTTTTAAGCAGTGTCTCGTGGTGTCTGCCTTAGCTCATTAGGTGCATTACATTCCCTCTCTTCAGAGGCTTCAGAATAGTTCACCACCTTCGGTCTCAGCTCTCTATAGATTAAAGTTAAGTTTCGATTTAGCAAATTGCTCAGCACTTTTTGTTATTGTAGTTGTTGTAAGGATGAGACTGAAGCTCTTTTCACATTTATTTATTAATTTTTGAGATGGAGTTTTGCTCTTGTTGCCCAGGCTGGAGTGCAATGGTGCAATCTCGGCTCACTGCAACCTCCGCCTCCTGGGTTCAAGTGATTATCCTGCCTCAGCCTCCTGAGTAGCTGGGATTATAGGCATGTGCCACCATGCCTGGCTAATTTTGTATTTTTAGTAGAGATAGGGTTTCTCCATGTTGGTCAGGCTGGTCTTAAACTCCTGATCTCAGGTGATCTGCCCACCTCAGCCTCCCAAAGTGCTGGGATTGTAGGTGTAAGCCACCATACCTGGCCTCAAGTGTCTATATCATGAGCGGAAGCTGGAAGCATAAAATGACACATAGAATCTTACATTTTTGCAGTTATTATTCTTATTGAAGCTCAAATTTGTGCTAGTAGAAGCCTCTTCAGGCTAGCTTCTGAAGGTTAAATTCTTTTGACACACCCTCACTAGTATTGGATAATTTCTCTGCTTTCTTGTATTACAAAATGTCTCAAAACCAACTTGTACTTTTTCTGCCTTGGAGTTGAAATCAGCCATTTCTTAGTTTTCTTGTTAACCTGAGTGAGAAATGGCATTTAGAGACCAATATCTAAGCACTATGGATGCTCCTTACAACACAGTTGTTTCTTATTTCAAACTCTTTCCAGTGAGCAAAGCTAAGTATTGAATATTTTTTAAAGTTAAAGTAGATCATGAGTTTATACTGAAACTTTAATTTAAAAATCAGGTCTGAAAGGGTTTACTTAACTCATCTGTCTTAGGTCTCTTTATCCTCTCTACCATGCTCAGACTCCTGGGTTCCAATGTCACCAGCATAATTATTATTTTTATTAATAGTAGTAGTAGTAATAGTAGTAGAGGCTGCCCAGATCTTTCCCTTCAGGAACAAAATACCTATTTTTAAATTTTTTTTTTTTTTTGTGGAGGAAGGAAAATGCTCTGAAGATTTGGAACAGCTTAGCCTCCAACGTGCAGGTCAGAAAATTGGGCTACTTGAATGCTTATCAGTAGTACTGTAATTTTTTCCAAATGCCTTATAGCATTTTATAAATAATTAGAAATGGAAATTTCATTTCTAAAAGGGAAACTGATATATAATTTATAACAATGTGTATGAAAGCATGAAGTATTATATAAATTCAAGAAATACAGTTTTAAAAAATTGTTTGAAATCCCACAGAAGAGTATCAAAGTATATTTATCGCAGAATCTAACCAAAGACAGTTTTAATCTCACAATGCACAGGCAGTCTTCTAATACTAGATTGCTGAAACACTATCACTAACAACATAATTACTGAGACCATTTTAAATAATATGTTTATGTTATTTTTATTTTGTGCTTAGGTCATATCTGATTAGGGATATATCGTCCAATTTCTCTTTTGAAGGCACTTGAAATCGTTTCTGTCTGTATAGTGAGACAACTAACTTGATTTGCACGTTAAGTTCATTTGTTTCATTTTGCTTTTGATTTTTAGAGATTTTGTTTTAAAGCTTATTTAATTATGTGTCTACATGATTCTTGATTCAGTTATAGAAAATGATATATATTCTGAAAAATCTAGTTTCTACTCCTGTTTTCTTCACCCTCTCCCATGTGTAAATACATTTTTTAGTTTTTTGATTACCCTTCCATCTTTTTTTTTTTTTTTTTAATACTAGCAAAGACTGTATGTGTGTGGTATATCCCATCTGCTTTCATAGATGAGTGGTAGCATAATACACACATTTCTCTCTCTTTTATTTTTCACTTATGAATTTATTTTGGAAGTCATTCCACTAAAGAATATGGAAGTGTTCTCCATTATCTTTTATTTTCTTTTGTGGGGCAAGTTTCTTTGCCTCTCTGAGCATCAGTTTCCTCATCTTCAGAATGAAGAAAGCTATGCCTGCCCCCACAGGTAACAACAGATTAAGAGAGTGACTGGCTGTTAGAAGTTTTTGGCAACTGCCCCTTGCAATATGCCAAGCCATATGCATAGAACAAGACCTCACCTAACTGGAATCCTAAGTAATGTGAAGAGTTTTAGGAAATGATTCTGCCTGAAGTCTCCTAGATTTGCCACCTATTCTGTTTGTTTTTTTTAAATTGTAGCTCTGAGGCATTTTATTATAAAAACTTAGTACTCGTATACATAGACTAATATGAACTTAAAATTTGTCATACATTTACTTAATTTTTTAGCTTGACCTTCTAGTAAATCTTTAGTTTCATTGATTTTGGCTGCTATATAAGGAGATTCTCCTTTGTCAGGATGATTTAAAAGCCTGATTTGTTGATGAGCATCTCTTATTTTCCCTTTATTGGCAGTAGCGCTTACACCTAGTATTAACACTGCTTCCCGTTTTGTCATTTTTGGATTCAAACCCACCTCTGTCGTAGCCATCACTGAAGGCAGACTTTGGTAGACTTTGAAAAACTTGTCTTACTTGAGGCTCCATGTGCTTCATGGCTTGCAAAACATAATGGCCTGCAAATCCTGCAGCTGGAATGGTCAGTCCAACTGCTACCACTGCGCTGGCCGTGGCTGCGGCTGGGCTCCCTTGCTTCCACTGGGAGCATGGCTCATCCCAGCACAGAGGTCACGGCTGACACCCGCACGCCTGGACCAGAGAGTGACACGTGTTTTTTGTTTTTGTTTTTTTAAATTTCCAACTTTAAGTTCTCTGGTACATGTGTAGGATGTGCAAGTTTGTTACGTAAACATGTGTCACGGTGCTTTGTTGCACAGATCATCCCATGGCCCATTTATTAAGCCCAGCATCCGTTAATTAATCTTCCTGATGCTCTCCCTCCTCCCACACCCCACCCTCTGACAGGCCCAGTGTGTATTGTTCCCCTCCATGTGTCCATGTATTCTAATCATTCAGCTCCCACTTGTAAGTGAGGATGCAGTATTTGGTTTTCTGTTCCTGAATTAGTTTGCTAAGGATAATGGGGTCCAGTTCCATCCATGTCCCTGCAAAGGTCATGATCTTATTCCTTTTTATGGCTGCAGAGTATTCTATGGTGTATATATCCCATATTTTCTTTATCCAGTCTATTAGTGATAGGCATTTATGTTGATTCCATGTCTTTGATATTGTGAACAGTGCTGCAATGAACATACACATGCATGTATAATAGAATGATTTATATTCCTTTGGGTATGATTGCTGTGTCAAATAATATTTCTCCCTATAGGTCTTTGAGGAATTGCCACACTGTCTTCCACAATGGTTGAACTAGTTTACGCTCACACCAACAGTATAAAAACATTCCTTTTTCTCCACAACCTCACCAGCATCTGTTGTTTTTTGGCTTTTTAATAATAGCCATTCTGACTTATCTGCAATGGCATCTCATTGGGGTTTTGACTTGCATTTCTATAATTATCAGTGATGCTGAGGTTTTTTTTTTTCATATGTTTGTTGGCTGCATGTATGTCTTCTATTGAGAAGTGTCTGTTTATGTCCTGGGCCACTTTTTAATGGGGTTGTCTTTTTTTTTTCTTGTAAATTTGTTTAAGTTCTTTATAGATACTAGATCTTAGACCTTTGTCAGATTAATAGATTACAAAATTTTTCTCCCATTCTGTAGGTTGTCTATTTACTTTAATGATAGCTTCTTTTGCTGTGCATAACAAATGAAACCTAATTAAACTAACCAAAGCTCTTTAGTTAATTAGATGTCATTTGTCTATTTTTGCTTTTGTTACAATTGCTTTTGGTTTCTTCATCATGAAATCTTTCCCTGTGCCTATGTCCTGAATGGTATTGCCTAGATTTTCTTCTGAGTTTTTTATAATTTTGCATTTTACATTTAAATCTTTAATCCATGTTGAGTTGATTTTTGTATATGGTGTCAGGAAGGGGTCCAGTTTCAATTTTCTGCATATGGCTAGCAAGTTAGTTCCCCCAGTACCATTTATGAAATAAGGAATCCTTTCCCCATTGTTTGTTTTTGACAGTTTGTCAAAAACCAGCTGGTTTTAAGTGTGTGGTTTGATTTCTAGGTTCTGGGTTCTGTTCCATTGGTCTATGTGGCTGTTCCTGTACCAGTACCATGCTATTTTGGTTACTGTAGCCCTGTAGTATAGTTGAAGTCAGGTAGTGTGATGCCTCCAGCTTTGTTCTTTTGGCTTATGATTGTCTGGAATATTCAGGCTCTTTTTTGGTTCTATGTGAATTTCAAAATCTTTTTTAAAAATTATTTATTTATTTAGTTTAGTTCAGTGAAGAATTTCAATGGTAGTTTAATGGGAATAGCATTAAATCTATAAATTGTTTTTGGCAGTATGGACATTTTCATACTGAAATTGATTCTTTCCATCTATGAGCATGAAATGCTTTTCCTTTTGTTTGTGTCATCTCTGATTTCTTTTAGCCATGGTTTATACTTCCCCTTGAAGAGGTCCTTCATGGCCCTTGTTAGCTGTATTCTTAGATATTTTATTCTCTTTGCAGTAATTGTGAATAGGTGTTCATTCATGGTTTGACTCTTGGTTTGCTTGTTGTTGGTATATAGGAATGCTAGTGATCTTTGCACATTGATTTTGTGTCCTGAGACTGTGTTGAAGTTGCTTATCTGCCTAAGAAGCTTTTGAGCTGAGACAATGGGGTTTCTAGATATTGGATCATGTCATCTGCAAACAAAAATAGTTTGATGTCTTCTTTTCCTGTTTGAATACCCTTTATTTCTTTCTCTTGCTTGATTGCCCTGGCCAGATCTTCCAATACTATGTTGAATAGGAGCAGTGAGAGAGGGCAAACTTGTTTTGTGCCAGTTTTCAAGGGGAATGCTTTCAGTTTTTGCCCATTTAGTATGATATTGGCTGTGGGTTTGTCATAAATGGCTCTTATTATTTTGAGGCATGTTCCTTCAATACCCAGTTTACTGAGAGTTTATAACATGAAGGAATGTTGACTTTTATTGAAGGCCTTTTCTGCATTTATTGAGATAATCATGTGCTTTTTGTCTTTACTTCTGTTTATGTGATGAGTTACATTTATTGATTCATGTATGTTGAACCAGCCTTACATCATGGGGATGAAGCCTACTTGATCATGGTAGATAAGTTTTTTGATGTGCTGCTGAATTTGGTTTGCAGTATTTTGTTGATGGTTTTTGCATCAATGTTCATCAAGGATATTGGCCTGAAGTTTTTGTTTTTTGTTGTATCTCTGACAGGTTTTGGTATCAGGATGATGCTGGCCTCATAGAAGGAATTAGGGAGGAGTCCATCCTTTTCAATTTTTTGGAATAATTTCAATAGGAATGGTACCAGCTCTTCTTTCTACCTCTGGTAGAATTCAGCTGTGAATCCATCTGGCCCTGAGCTTTTTTTGGTTGGTAGGTTATTTAGTATTGCCTCAATTTCAGAATATTTTATTGGCCTATTCTTGGAGTCAATTTCTTTCTTACAGATTTTCTGGTTTATGTGCATAGAGGTCTTTATAGTATACTCTGATGGTTGTATTTCTGTAGGGTCATTGATGATATTCCCTTTGTCATTTCTGATTTTGTTTATCTCAATCTTCTCTCTTTTCTTCTTTGTTAGTCTAGCTAGCAGTCTATTTTATTATTATAAAAAAAAAAAAACCCAGCATATGGATTCATTGATTATATAAGGGATTTTCAGGCCTCTATCTCTGTCACTTTAGCTCTGATCTTGGTTGTTTCTTGTTTTCTGCTAACTTTGGAGTTTGTTTGCTCTTGGTTCTCTAGTTCTTTTAGTTGTGATGTTAGGTTGTTGAGAACTTTCTAGCTTTTTGATGTGAGCATTTAGTGCTGTAAATTTCCTTCTTAACACTGCTTTAGCTGTGTCCCAGAGATTCTGGTACATTGTCTTTTGCTCTCATTAGCTTCAAAGAACCTCTTGATTTCTACCTTAATTTTATCATTTTTACCCAAGAATCAATTTCCATGTAGTTATATGGTTTTGTGTGAATTTCTTTTTCTTTTCTTTCTTTCTTTCTTTTTTTTTTGAGACAGAGTCTTGCTCTGTTGCCTAGGCTGGAGTGCAGTGCCAAAATCTCAGTTCACAATCTCTTGGCCCAGGATCTCTGCCTCCTGAGTTTAAGTGATTCTCCTGCCTCAACCCTCTGAGTAGCTGGGATTACAGGCATGCATCACCACACCTGGCTAATTTTTGTATTTTTAGTACAAATGTTGGCCAGGCTGGTCTCAAACTCCTGGCTTCAAGTGATTCACCTGCCTTGTTCTCCCAAAGTTATGGGATTACAGTCATGAGCCACCATGCTCAGTCTTGAGTGAATTTCTTAATCTTGAGTTCTAGTTGGATTGTGCTATGGGCTGAGAGACTATTTGTTATGATTTCAGTCTTGCATTTGCTGAGGAGTGTTTTACTTCCAATTATGTGATCAATTTTAGAGTAAGTGCCATGTGGCAATAACAAGAATGTAAATCTGTTGTTTTGAAGTGGAGAGTTCTGTAGATGTCTATCAGGTCCACTTGATTGAGAGCTGAGGTAAGGTCCTGAATATCTTTGTTAATTTTCTGTCTCATTCTGTCTAATGTTGTCAGTGGGGTGTTAAAGTCTCCCACTATTATTGCATGGGAGTCTAAGTCTCTTTGTAGGTCTATAACAACTTGCTTTATGAATCTGGGTGCTCCTGTATTGGGTGCATATATGTTTAGAATAGTTAGGTTTTCTTGTTGAGTTAAATCCTTTACCATTAATGGATTGCCCTTATCTGTCTTCTTTGGTTTTTGTTGGTTTAAAGTATATTTTGTCAGAAACTAGGATTGCAATTCCTGCCTTTCTCTGTTTTCCACTGGCTTGGTACATTTTACTCCATCCCTTTATTTTCAGCCTCTGTTTGTCTTTGCATGTGAGATGGGTCTCTTGAAGACAGCATACTTATGGGTGTTGATTCTTCATCTAGCTTGCCATTCTATGTCTTTTAATTGGGGCATTTAGCCCATTTACATTTAAGGTTAGTATTGTTATGTGTGGATTTGATCCTGTCATCATGATGCTAGCTGGCTATTTTGGAGACTTGTTTATGTGGTTGCTTCGTAGTGTCACTGGTCTGTGTACTTCAGTGCATTTTTGTCATAGCTGGTGATGGTTTTTCCTTTCCATATTTAGTGCTTCCTTTAGGAGCTCTTGTAAGACAGGTCTTGCATTAGCAAATTCCCTTAGCATTTGCTTGTCTGAAAAGAAGTTATTTCTCCTTTACTTATGAAGCTTCATTTGGCCAGATATAAAATTCTGGGTTGTTCCTTAAGAATGTTGAATATTGGCCCCCAATCTCTTCTAGCTTATAGGGTTTCTACTGAGAGGTCTGCTGTTAGTCTGATGGGCTTTCTTTTGTAGGTGACCTGGCCTTTCTACCTGGCTGCCCTTAAAATTTTTCCTTGGAAATTTGATGATTATGTATCTTGGGAATAATCTTCTTGTGGGAGTACCTTACTGGGGTTCTCTGCATTTCCTGGATTTGAATGTTGGCCTGTTTTGCTAGGTTAGGAAATTTCTCCTGAATAAAATCCTGACATATGTTTTCCAACTTGGTTCCATTCTCCCTGTCTCCTTCAGGGACACCAATCAGTCATAGAGTTGGTCTCTTTATATAATCCCACATTTCTCAGAGGTTTTGTTCATTCCTTTTCATTTTTTTCTCTCTATTTTTGTCTACCTGTTTTAATTCAGAAAGATAGTCTTCAAGCTCTGAGATTCTTTCCTCTGCTTGTTCTACTCTGCTATTAATACTTCTTGCATTGTGAAGTTCTTGTAGTATTTTCAGCTGTATCAGGTTGCTAATGTTCCTCTCTAAACTGGCTATTTTGGCTGTCAGCTCCTGCATTGTTTTTTGGTTGGTTCTTTGTTTTGAGACAGAGTTTCACCCTGTTGCCCAGGCTGGAGTGCACTGGAATGATCTTGACTCACTAGAAACTCTGCCTCCTGAGTTCTAGCAATTCTCCTGCCTTACCCTCCCGAGTAGCTTGGATTACAGGCATGCACCACCGGGCCCAGCTAATTTTTGTATTTTTAGTAGAGACGGGGTTTCACCATGTTGGACAGGCTGGTCTTGAACTCCTGATGTCATGTGATCCACCTGCCTTAGCCTCCCAGAGTGCTGGGATTACAGGCGTGAGCCATGTTGCCTAGCTCCTGCATTGTTTTTATCATGATTCTTAGCTTCCCTGCATTGGGTTACAACATACTCCTTAGGTTTGGCAAAGTTCATTTTTATATTTTTATCTACATTCTGAAGCCTACTTCTGTCATTTCAGCTCTCTCAGCCTCAGCCCAGTTCTGAGCCCTTGCTGGAGGAGTGTTGTGGTCATTTGGATGAAAGAGGGCTCTGAATTTTTTAGTTTTCGGCATTTTTACATTGATTCATTCTCATCTTTGTTGGCTTATCTATCTTTGATCTTTGAGGTTGATGACCTTTGGCTGGGGTTTTTGTGGGTTTTGTTGTTGTTTTCTGTTCATTTTTCTTTTAAGAGTCTGGCTGCCCACTCTTCTGTAGGGCTGCTGTGATTTGCTGGGGGTCCGCTCCAGACCGTAGTTACCTCAGCATTTTCCATATTTGGAGGTATCACCAGTGAAGGTTGCAAAACAGCAAAAATGGCAGCCTGCCCCTTTCTCTGGAAGCTTCATTCTGGTAGGTACTGACCTGTTGCTGGCCGAAACACACCTGTAGGAGCTGGCTGGAGACTGCACTTGGGAAGTCAGGAAGAACAGGATCAGAAACTCACTTAAAGAAGCAGTCTGGCAGCTTTTTTGTAGAGCAGCTATGCTGTGTTGGGGATCCTTTCAGCTTCTGATTCATTTGGGCTCTCCAAGACCCATAGGCTGGACTGGCTGAGAAACCCAAACAGCCAGGATGGCGGCCTGTCCTCGCTCTGGTCCATCCATCCCAGGGGGAAATTAGAACTCTTTGGCTGTAGAACATGGGTAGGGGTGGCAGAAAGCCCCAGCTGACTGCTTTCTCTTTTCTTAGCTGTATATTACTCCATTATTACTTCATTCTTTGGATATTAGTTTATTGAGCCCATCTCCTGTAGCTGGACATTTGGCTTATTTCCAGCCTTTTGCTCTTACCATTAGTGCTATGATGACTAACCTTATGTTTAGATTTCTAGAAGAAAGATGCTGGGTCAAAGGACAAATACATAGGACTTTTTCTAGAAATCAGTGAATTCTGTGGGGTTGTATCACTTTGAATTCCCAGTCGTGATGTATGAAAATGCCTATTCCCCAGTCATGCTAAGAATATGATATCAGTCTTAAAGCTAATAAGTGAAAAAATAGCATGGTACTCTTGTTTGAATTTGTGTTTTTCTTTTGTGAGGGAAGTTGAGCATCTTGTCTAATGTTTAAGGGGCATTTGCATAATTGAACATGGCTCAGCATTTCATGTTAATACACTAGTCAGCAAGTTGGAAAGACAACAGGAAATGGAGAGCTGGCAAAATCTAAGAATATGATACACGTATTTTATACCTCATTTACTTTCACTTCACATTAACTACAGGGAAAATTTCCTAATTTCCCTTTTAGGTAACATGAAATGGAAGTAAATGAGGTATACAGTTTGGGTGAGCAGGAGTCCCATTAAACTTGGAATAGGGGTAAATGTTGTATTACCAAGAGAAAGACAAGTTGAGTAGACACTGGGGACAGTTAGCAATTTCTGCTACCTCATCTTCTTTTAAGAAAAGCCTAGCTATTATCACAGCCCTATGTGATTTTTGTCTTATATTTCTTCTTTGTCCTCATTTCTTGCTATAATTCCTCTTACTGTCATTCTTGCTGTTTCTCCAGAAATCAAGCATCCTCTCTTGTGGGTCTACGTTCTCTTCCCTATGCCTGGAATGTTCTTCCAGAACTCATTGCTCACTCTCAGAATTCTGCTCAAAGGTAAGCCCTTCCTTAAACACTAATGGTAATTAACATGCTCTCCATATCCAACTTTTACTCTCCTTTGCTTTTCTTCTTAGAAGTTATCATCTGCATCAATAGAGGAAAATGACAAGACAAGTCTGAATCATTTTAGGAGATTTGTTTGCCAAAGTTAAGGACTTGCTAGGAGACAGTTCTATGCCTTTCTCCAAAGATAATTTTGAGAGCTCCAATTTTAAAGGAGAAAGGATGGGATATTGAGAAGCACACAGTTTTCACAAAAACAAAAGGGGGCAGAGGAAGAATGTGAAGAATCACATTTTACATAAGATAACAAAATGGTGCAGGGGAACAATCAGATTTGCATTTGTGTCTGGTGGGTGATCAGACAAGCTCTCAATTTGCATTGCCATGGTGAAGTTTTAACAGCTCACTAGGAATTTTCCTGTAGGCCAAATATGGAAGAGGTGTGTAGCCTTTCATTTGTAGCCATCTTATTTAGATACCAAAAGGGGGAGGCAGGTTTGCATGACCCAGTTCCCAGCTTCACTTTTCCCATTGGCTAAATGAGTTTAGGTCCCAAAATTTAATTTCCATTCACATCTGACGTAATAAACATATTATATCCTTGCTTGCCTAGTTTTTCTTCTTTTTTTTTAATTTTTTCTTTTTTACCACTGCAGTTAAGACTTTCATACGTAAGCCTGCCTAGTTTTTCATGTTTCCTCCTCCACAACTAATAATAAATGTGCCAGGCACTGGCCTAAGTGTTTGTGCTTTTATATATTTAAGCCAAATTACTTCTCACAACAACTCTGCAATGTGGTATATCATTTACTACGTTCCCCATACTGTAACTAGGGGAACGTACTCAGCTCCGCATTCCAAAGAGGTTCTTAGCCTCACTAACCCTGAAGAATGGAGAAAGGGGCCCTGGAGGCACAGTGAGTTTGCCATTCAAATAAATATCATGGACCCAGAGAGTTTTGTGTAATAGTGATTTATTAGACAGAGAGAGAGAGAGAGAGAGAGAGAGAGAGAGAGAGAGAGAGAGAGAAATGCAGCTCCCACGCTGTCGTGGGAGGGGACCCAGAGAAGGAATCCATATAGGTAGGAGGAGCTGGAGTTTTAATCCTTGAATTATTCCCTCCCCATTCATGTTCTCAACCATTGAGAGGAGTTCTTCCAAACTTCCTCTGGAGTGATTGATTTTTGATTCTGATACCAGATTGGCTACTTGGTCCACAACTCTGAGTTATAGAGCCCCTCCTCCCAGAACTTTCAGTGGGTTTTTTGGCTTTCTCTACCTAGCCCTCAAGTGGGAAACCCAGAGAGAGAACTTTACATTTGAAACTTCTCTGGTTCCTGGATGGAGGCATGGAGTCAAGAAACCCCTGCCTTTGAAACCACACCCCTTGCAGACCCGGAAAGAGAAGTCCCTCAGTGCCCGCTCTGAACAGGGAAGTCCAACTGCTGTTGGGACACAGGCATCGATCACTCTCTACCTACTTCCTGCTGAATTGGGATGTAGAAGGGGCCAAGCAGTTGAGGTTTCCTCCAGAGGGGAGTCTTCCAGGGGTGCAGGTTGATCCAGAGGTCCACGATAGAACTCATGAGCCAAGGACATTCGAAGTTCCATTTGCAGGACCATTTGTAGCCTCATGGCCTCAATTCTAGAAGAAACAATTTGACAAGAAGTTTAAAGATGAGAGGCCTGAAGGCCAGCAAGAATAGAATGGTTATAAACTGGCCTAGAAGAGGGTAGAGCCAGGACAGCCAGCTGTTAAACAAGCTCCACGATCGTGTTTCTTGAAGGTCCTTAGCCCTGCGTTTGATTGGGTCCCTGAGTTCTTTAACTGTGTTTAAGACAATACCTGATTGGTTTACAAAGTATCAGCATTCTTTTCCTAGAAAGAGACAGGTTCCTCCTTTCTCTACTGTTAGCAGATCCAGGGCCCTTCCATTTTGAAGAGCCAGGCAGCTAAAGAGTTAAGCTGCTTCTGCAAAGTAAGCTGGCTCTGCAGAGAGAATTAGCAACCTTTTCCATGTTATTGTTTAACTCCTGAGATAGCACATAGTAAAACTGTGTAGAGGTAGTACTTCCTCCAAGGCCAGTACCAAGTCCTCCTATTATTCCGCCACCCCCCAACTATGAAAGCAATAATTGGAATTTGAGTATGTCATGGCCTTGGCAAGAGAAGACTCTGCACCTGAGAGTCAGTGTAAATTGTCATGGGGGGCAGGCACTAGGAAGGAGAGGAGGAGAGGTATTAGGCCAATTTGTAGGGGCAATGTCATAGAGTCCAGTTGCAAATAGTAAAGTCAAGAGTGATAGTCCTGTTAAAGCCAGGATGTAAGTTACACTCATGAGTAGTCACCTTCCTGGGGATCTCGCTGGAAGAGCAAAGGTAGATCCTCTCACAGCTCACAGGTATACAAAGGGTCCTCTCCTGGAACTTCAGGCTGTGGAGTGGGGGGCCTGTGATTTTCTTCAGGAGGTGTCCAAGGCTTCAGCCGAGTGTGATGAATCCACTAGTCAATTCCCACCACCTTAACTGCCATTAGGGTAGAAAAAATAACCGAAAATGGTCCTTCCCGGCATGGGTCTAGAAAGGGAGAGTCTGAGGGGAGAAATTTAATAGGCACCAAGTCTCCAGGATAGAACAACTCTTTCCCCTTTTCCCTAGGGTGTCCTTCAGGTAAGGTCCTAAGAGCCTGTTGGTACTTTACCAAGGAGGTTGTATCTTTTATTAGATCTGCTGTTTCGTTGTCTAGTATGAGATCATTGGTAACAAAGGGCCATCCATAAAACATCTCATAGGGGCTGAGTCCTATTTTCTGAGGAGAGTTTCAAGCCCTTAAGAGTGCTGTTGGTAATAGAGAAGGCCACAGGAGGTGGGTTTCCTGTGCCAGTTTCTTTAGGTGTCTCTTAAGAATTTTGTTCATCTTCTCCACTTTCCCTGAGGACTGAGGCCTCCAAGAACAGTGGCAATGATATTCTACTCCTAATGCTTTGGAAATTCCTTGGGTCACTGCAGCTTTGAAGGCAGGGCTGATATTGCTTTGAAGACAGCAAGGGAGTTTGAATCTAGGGATTATTTCATTAATCAGGACTTTTATTACCTTTTGGCCTTTTCCTGTTCTACAGGGGAAAGCCTCAACCCAGTTCATGTAGGTAACTACACATGCTAACAGATATGGATATCTCTGAGACTTAGGCATATGGGTTAAGTCCATTTGCCAGTCCTCACCTGGGTAATGACTGGCTCACTGTTCCCCGGGAGGAA
>CAUYOR010052870.1:0-14985 GCA_963573925.1 Callimico goeldii
GTGCAGAGTCTCACAACTGCAGTCTGTCCTGTGCCAGGAGACCTTTGGCTGAGTGCAGGCTGGAGAATCCAGGCTGCAATTCCAGGGACTCCCTCAGTATCCATTCTGTCCCAGAGCTCAGGATGGCTTCCCACTCTGCACAGTTGTGTGGGGGCTGAGAGCACCTGCTGCAGACCACAGAGTCACCACCTCATGCAGCCACTCCTGTAGGCATCAGACTGTCCAACACCCCACTCTACCATCAGACTTTCCCCATTCCTGGCAGGACCTTGAGCCTTTTTATTTGCTTTTTATTTTTTTGTTCTTGCACAGGTGCAGGAAGCCCAAGCGGAGGCTGCACCATTGCCCCTGGTTCTGAACTGTGGTGGGATTCACTTTTGACTTGCCTCATCCTAGGCCTAGATCACACCTAACCTGGAGGCACTGCCCTCTTCTCTCCTGGAGGTGAGACTCCAGCCTCCTCACGCCTCTTTCCCCAAAGGTGACTTCTGTTTCAGCCCCTTCCAAGCAAAGACCACCAGTGCAAGTATTTTGGGGGGAGAAAGTATATGAAGAAAGCAATCTTTTAACTATAAATCACAATGTATTTTATATGTTCCAAATGATTGTTTGGAATGATCAAATGAATGATTGTTTGGAATGTTGTCTGGATATTATCAAAACAAAAACAGACCAGAATTTATTCGCCTAGAGAGTAACAAATGACTCTTCATGAGAATGCCGCTTTTGACCAAAGAAATTTTTATTACTTGTCACAAGTAAGGAGCAGTGGGAATGTTCTCCAAAGTAGTGTCTCCTAAGAGAAAATGACAGGAGGGTGTTATGTGGTGTCCTAAAGGGGAGAGGGTTCATCCTCACATGTAGAGGAGGGGTCCCTGTGGCACAGATGCAGTGAGTCATGGTGCCAGCACATAGGACGTATGCTATGGTAATGAGGCTACAGCCCTCCTGGGGTGCAGACTTTAAGCATGGTCATGAGGAAGGTACACGAGGGTTCGTCTATAAGTTGTCTGGGTCTGTCAGGAGCTGGTTCCAACCAACTAAGTGACCGCATTTCACACAGGGTTTGGGATAAAACTAGCTGCAAGGCAAGAGACTCTAAAACAGGCTAATTGCTTAAATTGACAAAATTCCTATACTCCCTGGATTTCCTCCCTGTTGGCCTACAAATTTCCATGTCACTCCTTAGTCTTGAGAGGTCATTATTCCGTAACTTTGTGCTGATTAGGGATGCCATTTCCAGAGATACTAGGGGAGTGAAAAATCTCTAGACACTAAAGGTAAATGTGTTTTAGGGTCTCCCAAGATAGGTGGCAAAGGCTGGTATTGTTGCAAGCTGCAGTTGAAATTTTTCTAATCTGGAAGATAGAAATTGTACCAAGAGATTTAAGATCTAGGGACCAAACAACAGTAGTACAAACAATAAAGTTAGTAGTTCTATTATGGGCAGAATATTACGAGGTAATTGGTATTGCTGATTTGATAGCTTCCCAAATAGAGTCAGAATTGGGCATAGACCTTCCTAATGTCAACTTCTATTTGTGCTGTTTGGCTCAAGTGCCATTATCCTTACATAATGGGAGACAGGCCCACCCTGCAGGTGGTCCCTATCTCTGCAGTCAGCTGAGACATTATTATTATTATTATTATTATTATTTTTAATTGAGACGGAATATTGGCTCTTGTTACCCAGGCTGGAGTGCAATGGCGCGATCTCGGCTCACCGCAACCTCCGCCTCCTGGGTTCAGGCCATTCTTCTGCCTCAGCCTCCCAAGTAGCTGGGATTACAGGCACACGCCACCATGCCCAGCTAATTTTTTGTATTTTTAGTAGAGACGGGGTTTCACCATGTTGACCAGGATGGTCTCAATCTCTTGACCTCGTGATTCACCTGCCTCGGCCTCTCAAAGTGCTGGGATTACAGGCGTGAGCCACCGCGCCCGGCCTACAGCTACTTCTAATCCTTTGTGCTGAAGTATTATCAACTTAAAGAAAAATAAAATAAGCAAATTCTAATTCAAATAATGTGTTAAGTTGGTGGGCCAAAAAAATTACATTTATTCCCCCATGGAAAGTATACACACCCTACCATCTACACAAATCAGAATCAATATGAGTTTTATTTTCATAAGGAATACATTATTTGAAACAAATCATGTAAAACCATCTTAGACATAAACTTTTAGGCTACTCCAGAAAACATCATGATTACCTCATCTTTTTATTCACCAGAAGAGCAACTTAGTTCAAGTGCCACTCTTCTGGAATACTTCTGGGCCTCCCACAATGAATTAAGTGCTCCCCAATTCTGCTTCTATACCACCATGCATATCACTCTATTAACAATTCAAGCCAGGTGCAGTGATTCACACCTGTAACTGCAGCACTTTGGGAGACTGAGGCAGGAGGATCACTTGAACCCTGGAGTTTGAGACTAGCCTGGGCAACACTGGGAAACTCTGTCTCTACAAACAAACAAACAAAACAACAACAACGGCAAAAACTCGCCAGGCATGGTGGCACACACACTTGTGGTTCAAGCTACTTGGGAGGCTAAAGTGGGAGGATCACTTGAGCCCAGGATGTCAAGGCTGGAGTGAGCCGTTATCATGCCATGGCACTACAACCTAAGACCCTATCTCAAAAAACAACAACAAAAAAGCAATAAACAAAATTCACTTATGACTAGCTGGGAGACCTGTGTCAAGATATTTAACTTTTCTATGCTTCTGTTTCCTCATCTATAAAATGGGAATAATTATAACATCCTCCTCACACAGTTATTTGGAGGGTAAAATAGCCTCTAGAAAAATGCCTGGACCACAGTAAGCACTCTGCCAGCATTAGCGGTTATCATTATCATCACTTTACTTGCTTACTTGCTACTTTCCCTCGTTAGACTGGTGTCTCCTTGAGAACAGGGATTAAGTCTCGCTTATGTCTATATCACCAGTACTTAGAGCAATTTTGGGTATATAGTAGATATATAAAAAGTTTAAACTGTTAACTGAAAAAATTTTTAAGTTGATATTTACTAAATGCTTAAGTTAAATTATCACTCTGTTAGGTCCTTATGACATAGGATGTGCTTAATAAATATTTATTACTAATTCTAAATTCAGATATTTAAATGACTTCTGCCACTTTCCCTATTTGACCTCTAGAAGCTCATTGGCATTTCCTTTAAGACACTTATCTCTAGAATTCATTTTCACTTGTACATAAGTTTAGAAAGAGCATAAATTCTAAATGTTTATATAATCACTGAATAATTTAATATAGGCTCAGTGAGGTGGCTCATTGCTGTAATCTCAGCACTTTCGGAGGATGAAGTGGGAGGACTGCTTGAGGCCAGAAGTTAAAAGACCAGCCTGGTCAACATAGTGAGACTTCATCAACAAAAAATTTAAGAATTAGCTGGGCATGGTGGTGGGCACCTGTAGTCCCCGCTACTCAGGAGGCTGAGGTGGGAGGACTGCTTGAGCCCAGGAGTTCAAGGCTGCAGTGAGTTATGATCATGCCACTGTACTCCAGCCTGGGTGACAGAGCAAGACTTTATGAAATAATAATAATGATAATTATAATAATAAGCTAACGACCCCAAATAACTGGCGTTTTTTTAACAGATTACTTACAATTTTCTCCTTGTTAAAAATACCATAAAGGCAGGAACTTGGTTTCATCTATTCACATCTTTATTTCAACTGTCTGCCATAATACAGGTATATAACAAATGTTCAATAAATATTTGTTGAACAAAAAAGTGAATATAAAACTAAAGGAAGGAGGAGAGAGAAGGGAGACATTCCTTCTGTTCCCCCAAAGTTGGTTGTGCTATAAAATTATTTTAAATATCGGATGACTATGACTTGGAACCCACATAAACCTCCCGATGAAAATGTACAAGAACTAATGCTACCCATTACAATTTACTTTTTAATTCGCTCTCATGACTTTGTTTCTATACGAATTAATACATTAGAAAATCAGCCTGGTAGTCAGAAAATCAAACTTTAGAATTGGCTTGGCGATGAAGTAGTTATGGACCTTAACTTTTCCCACTCTTGATGTCCCTTATCTTTTAACAGAATGATTAGATGGTTTCTAAGTCCCTTTCAACTATAAACACAAGTTCAACAGTGGGTGACAGAATTTTGTTGCTCCACACTGGAAAAAATAATCTTGTCTACCAATAGCTTAGTTCAATTACTCCAAATATTTATACCTACTACAAACAAGTACCATGCTTGCTGCTGTTAGGGGATCCCAAATTAGTAAGAGCCTACAATCCATCTAGTGGCTGAAAGAGGCATGGAAACAACTGGTTATACCCAAAGTAGGAAGAAACTCCGGTTGGAATGCAAAAAATTTACTGGAGCATACAAAAACCGAGTAATTAAATCTGCCTTGGAGGAGCTAGGAGAGAAAACAATTTAGAAAAGCTAGCTTCACGAAGGAGGTAATCATTTGTAGAATAAGTCAGATTTTGACAAGCAGTACTGAGCATTCTAGAACACGATCAAGGTGAGGAAGTGTGGGAACTATTAAAAAAACAGCACACATATTCTGTAGAGAGGCTTAGGTAAAAAAAGCAATGGGAGGAAGAAGGCTGCAGCTAAACTACTGAGGACTCAGAAGTGTAGACAAAGGGCTTAGAGGTTTATTCTGTGGTTAATAAGAGCCAGTAAAACTTTTTGAGAAAAGAGAAGATAAGTTAATAGTTGCATAGTGAAATATTAACTGTAGAGATGAATCTGGAGTAAGGACCATTACTAGGGCAATTATTAATAAACCAGCTCTCCAGAGAGAAGGATACAGAGGGTTCAAACAGGGCACTGGCTGTGAGAAGGGGACAGTCACAGACCTCTTAAGCAGAAGCTGTACAGTGGGAATTTCAGGTCTTGGTGATAAAATGGAAAAGGACGGATGAAAAATGACCAAGTTTACAGTCTGAGTGCTCCTTCCTTTTATATAAAAGAAGACTCCTCTCTAGTTCAGTTCTTCCCAAGATATTCTAATTTAGTGGTTTCTGGAGTTTGTTTAGGAAACAGTAGCTTAAAAATCAAACAATACAAACCCAAAACCTCAGATGCCTAGGATGCATCTCAGAATGTTCTGAGTCATGGAGAATGTAAATTTATATTAAAAATGGATTCTGAAGCACGTATCTAGTTGAAAATTCATTTTCTAAACAGAGAAACACAGGACAGTTACCTCAAATGGGTGCGGAGTCAAGGGGTGCTACTGACTTAGATCTAATCACCATTTTTAAGTATTTATTATTATAGTCTAAAAGTATTGATACTGGTCTTTTTTCTATAACATAACAGGAATCTATCAACAAAATAATATCTATAGCACCTGTTAGTTCTAAAAGTTGGGCATATTTCTAGTAGACAAGGAAGGAGTAACTTCTCTAAAAATATGGCTCTCTTTGGTGTCCACATTAAAAAAGTTCTCTTGCCAAGAGCCTGAAGAGTTGGTCTTTAGCTTTTCACTTCATGGGTGAATTCTGGGAATCTGGTGAAAATATTCATGTCACAATTCTATCAAAATAAGTTATTTGGATATATTTAGAACTTCACAAGCACTTAGAACTATGTGTATTTGAAGGTTATCTATGTACAGACAAAAACATATCTAATATACTCAACAGGAGAGAGTAGAGATGTCAGTTGAATAAATATTCTTATCCAAATAATAAAATGCTAGCCTGTCAAATTTTATCAGATGTCTATCCTTTTGCATCAGCTCCCAGTCATTCCTATGTAATCATTTCTCAAAATGTCATACATTAAAATATAAGCCATTTGTACTGCAATGTAATAATGTTATAACAGTTTTAAGACTCAGTTTGAACCAATTACTTGCTATGTGACCTACAGCTAATTTCCTAACCTTTCTGTGAGCTCCTTCATCTACGAAAAGTAGATGATGCCCTTCCCTCTATCTTAAAAGGATTGTTCTGCAGATTAGTTTGATGATGAACATAAAGTGCTTACTTTAGTCTCTGCACACTCAGAGACAGCAGTGATTACTATGACTCATGGTTACTAATGATCTACATATCTAATAGCTTCCTGGTCATTAGGCTCTAATGGTTAACTCCTTCCAAAATTTAGCTTGGTACATTCCTTACTTGTTTAAACCAAGGTTGCAGAGCACTCAGGAGATACACTGACTGACTCCACAGTTGCCATTCGACGGACTACAGTGTGAATGACGCTCCCCAGAGTGTGCAAAGAGGCGGTGCTGTTCTCTAACTTGCCACTTTTAGCCAAAGTTCAATAGCTGTGATGAAATAACTACAGAACAAATCTAGGAAGCAAATAAATATATACATAGGAATACAGAATGGATGTTCTGAAAGCTAGGCAAATTAGAGAAAAGTCAGTAGAGAGAATGTAGAAATCTCCAAAGTAAAAAAGCAAGAAGAAAATAAAGAACTTATTTTTATAACGGCTTATTTAAAAAAATATTTAAAAACTATGGAAATGTGTTTTAACTAATAAAGGGGAAACAGTGACTGTCTCTGAATACATTGGCTTTCACTGAGTGAAAGTGATTAACACTGAAATGATTATAATGCACATTCTTCATCTCAATAAATGGCACCATCATCCACCCTGGCATAAGTTGCCAGAAAATTAGGAGTCATTTCTAACTCCTCCATAGGAAAGTCCCGCCAGGTCTAGTTCTAATATATATTCTGAATCTGTTCATTTTTCTGCATCTCTACTACTATTATGCTGGTCCAAGGCATCAGGCTCTTTCGCATCTAGACTTCCACAACAGCATTCTATTCATATCTCCTCTTCCATCGTCAACCCTTAGAATTCTCCACACAAACTAAGAGTGATCTGCTTCTCCTACCTGGAATTATCCACCACCCAGATCCCCACACAGCTGCCTTTTCTCATCATTCAGGACACATGGCTCAAATGTCACTTCCTGAGACCTTCCTTGAATACCTATCTGAAACAGCCTACTATCATCACTATTACATCACCTTGCTTTACCTGTCTTTATACTTGGCTTGGTCTGAACTTATCATGTATGTTTGTTTTCTTGCTTGTTTACTAAATCCTGATCTTCAGAACATAAAGTTCACAATAATAAGGATCGTATGGTATTTACCACTTCATAATGGTGGGTGTCCACTACATGGCAGCCACAAATACTTCCGGAATGAATAAATGAGTGGAAGTATAAACGGATGAATTTTAAACGATGGTAAATATGGTCACCCCTAGCAAGCATGAGTAATATGTATTTATCTTATCAATTTACATAATAAAGTTGCTAATCAATCAACAAAATAATGCTTTAATTACCTGTACTGGGATGGCCCTGAGGATCACAGTAATTCTTTGTAGTCATGAAAATAACCGCCAATCCAATTTCTGCTTCAGGAATAGGTCTAAGGCCTTGCCTAGTAGAATAAAATAGTTTAAGTATGATAATATATTAAAACTAGCAACATTTATTAAGATGATGTCAAGATAAAGCAACCTTTTTTCTTTCCCAAATAATTTTATGGTATGGACAGAATTTCAAATGCAGAGTACTATAATAGCTTACTCACTAAGACACTGTTACATTGACAAGTCCACTTTCTTTTAGTAACTCCATTAACTTCATCTGTAAAATAAGGGGCTAAAGGATATAGAGCTTCCCAGTTCTAAAATTCTGTAATTTTGGGAATAAAAAGAAAAAACTACTACTCAAGTTAAAAAATAAAACAGGCTTTTACGGCCGGACACGGTGGTTCACACCTGTAATCCCAACACTTTGGGAAGCCAAGGCAGGTGGATCACTTGAGGTCAGGAGTTTGAGACCAGCCTGGCCAAGGTGGTAAAACCTCATCTCTACTAAAAATACAAAAATTAGCTGGGTGTGGTGGTGCATGCTTGTAATCCCAGCTACTATACCTCAAAGTTTAACAAAGAGCTACAAAATGTCTTTTAATAATTTTATTTTTTTTTTTTGACAGAGTCTCACTCTTTCACCCAGGCTCGAGTGCAGTGGCACAATCATGGCTCACTGCAACCTCTGCCTCCCAGGTTCAAATAATTATTGTGCCCTCAGTTTCCCAAGTAGTTGGCACCACAGGCATGCACCACCACACCCAGCTGATTTTTGTATTTTTGGTAGAGACAGGATTTCCCTATGTTGGTCAGGCTGGTCTTGAACTCCTGACCTCAAGTGAGAGCCTTCCTTGGCCTCTCAAAGTGTTGGGGTTATAGGTGTGAACCACTTTGGTCAGCCAAGATATTTTAAATGGTTAGTTTGTAAGGTGTTTTTCAAATGCTTAATGTGTCTTTTCATGTGTTTTGAGTTTACTTAAATAGGATTCAGTTATTATACAATTAAAATATCAGACTAAAAAAACAAAATTTTAAAAAGCGTCATAATCAATTGATCACATGTACCTACCTATAATTCAGGCAATTCAAAACTGGTAAGTTATTATTCTACTAACTTTTACAACTACAAATTATACTATGTGAATTAGTTATAAAGAATGGGTACATAAAATATAAATGTTTTAATATATATTTAATAATACAGAAATTACATCATCCTTAATGGAGAAACACTGGGAACATTTATTTTAAAGTCAACAGTGAGATAAATGTGGCCACTATCACCACTTCTATTCAACACTGCTCTGGAGGTCCCAGGTGGGACGAAACAAAGAGACAAAAAAAAAGAGGTATCAGAGAAATAAAGATTAGAAAGGAGGATAGAAATATTCCTTATAGATGATATGATTTATAGAAAAGACTATAGATAAATTATTAGGAAAAAAGAGGAGTCTGGCAAGATGGCTAGATATAAGATGATATCTAAATGTCAGCTGAATTTCTTTACATCAGTAGTGATCTAGAAAATGTAAAGTGACAATATGATTCACTTATAATAACATCAGAAAATACTTACTAGCTAGGAATAAATCCTGTAAGATATTCAAGATCTCTATACACAAAGTATAAAATTCTATTAAGAGATTTCAAGAAAACCTAAATAAATGGAGATACCACATTCAAGGATAAAAACAATTAAAATTTACATAAATTGTTAATTTTCAAGTTGACTCGTAGATTCAACACATTTCCTAATCAAAATCCAAACAAACTTTTACAAAAGATGATTCTAAACATATACAAAAAAATAAAGTGCCAAGAATAGCCAGGAGCTTCCAAATTAGAGCAAGAGACTTGTTCTACCAGCTAGGAGGACTTCATGGAAGTTATACCAATTAAGACAATGTGGTACTGGTACAAAGAAAGGCAGACTGATGAATGAAAAAGGATAAAGTAAAAAACACAGCAGTGCATGTATGTAACCTTGCTATAAAACCGAACTCCAGGCCGGGCATGGTGGCTCACGGCTGTAATCCCAGACCTTTGGGGAGCCAAGGCGGGCAGATCACCTGAAGTCAGGAGTTCGAGATAAGCTGAACCAATGTGATGAAACCCTGTCTCTACTAAAAATACAAAAATTAGCTGGGCATGGTGGTGGGTGCTTGTAATCCCAGCTACTTGGGAGGCTGAGGCAGGAGACTCGCTTGAACCAGAGGCAGAGGTTGCAGTGAGCCAAGATCATGCCACTGCACTCCAGCCTGGGCAACAAGAGCGAAACTCCGTCTCAAAAAAATAAAAAATTCCAGATAACTTTAAAACAAATGTCAAGAACAAAAGATGGTATCGAAAGACTGGTAAAAAACATGGGTATCTTTAAAGCATTGACTAAAATATAAAAGATTAACTTTTACTATACACAAGTCCTTGAATAATGTCATTTCATTATAACGTTGGCAAGAAAAAACTGATTCCTAGCCAGGGCCACTGTCTGCATGGAGTTTGCACTCTCCTCCAGTGTCTCTGGGTTTTCCGTGTGTACTCTGCTTTATTACCACATTCCAAAGAGGTGTGCATTAGGTGAACTGCTGTGTCCAAATTGTCCCAGTCTGAGTGTCGGTGGGTGTGTGAGTGTGCCCTGCAATGAAATAGTGTCCTATACAAGGCTGGTACCCACCTTACACCCTGAGTTGCTGAATAGGCTCTGGTCACCCACAACTGTAAACTGGATTCAGGATGATAGTTATTTCACACAGAAGACTGGGCTAGGGGTAACTATGTAAGTTATTTTCAAAGATCTGGCTGGTATTTTAGATGATAGATTTTTCAGACACTTACTCTCTGAAAAATAACTAATTAAATAATTGGTGAACAAAATCAACATGCGTTATGTATGGATCAATGATGAGCATGTGTCACCAACCGAGGATTATCATTCATCCAATTCTGTGCAAGGCTAGGGAACAGGTCAGGAGAGAAGAAAAAGCAAGAGGAGATAACAAAGATGAAATAATTAAATTAATAAAAGAAAGAGTTACCAAAATTTGAGCTGAGATACTGGAAAAATGTCTCAATGAGAACAAAAATCAGGGTTGTATTGTTCCCTTGGACTTCTAATCTTCTCCAGAAAACACTTAATCTTCACCACTGATATCCTATATTCACTTCTGACATCTAATCAATACAGCATGACAGTCACCAATCATAATGTTGCCCTGCAATGTTCAGTCAAGAGCTGGCTTTCTTGACCACTCTCCTTCATATAATTGCTCTTTCATTGGCTTGAACTAAGTTAACAGGTATTATTTTAAGTGACAGTCTTTCTCAAAATATAATACTGTATTCCCTCCAAAAAACATATTGTGGCCAGGTGCGGTGGTTCACACCTGTAATGCCAGCACTTTGGGGGGCTGAGGCAGGAGGATCACTTGAGCTCAGGAGTTCAAGACCAGCCTGAGCAACATGGCAAAACCCTGTCTCTACAAGAAATAAAGAAATTAGCAGCAGTGTGGTGGCATGTGCCTACAGTCCCAGGTACTTGGGAGGCTGAGGCAGGAGAATTGCTTGAGCCTGGGAGGTAGAGGCTGCAGTGAACCAAGATCACACCACTGCACTCCAGTATGGGCAAGGGAGGAAAACCCTGTCTCAACCCCCCCGTCCCTGCCCGCCAAAACACATACTGCGACAGGGGCCAAGGGTCACCTCATGATCAAGGCACCAGCATCTGAGCTGCCTTGTACTCCAGCTACTGTTTTTGTTTTTTTTTTTTTTAACCTCAGAATGTCTATATATGCTGAAAGTGACAAGCTTGGACTCCAGAATCAGATTGCCTAGGCTCACATTCTGGCCACCTTGCTCTCTCCCTCTGTTCTGTGCAATCCCCCTTCTGCCTCAGTTCCCTCATCTGCACAGAGAGGACCACAACAGTAAGTAACATATGAGGATGAGGATTGAATGTTTTTACATACATAAATTCTTAGGCCAGGACCTGCTGTGTAGGATAACGTTTGATTTTTTTGTTTGTTTATTTTTTAAAATATGTATTACTGCTGTTGCTCTACCTGGCACATTCTTTGTCTGGCTCTTTGAAGACTGGTCATAGGTAAGACATTGCCTGAAAGAGGCCTTCTCTATTTAGAGTGAGCTTCCCCGCTGCCAGGTTACTGCTTCCTTTATAAACATATGTAATGATCTGTTTACTTGGGTCTTTCTCTGTCTTTCCCTCTAGACAGTAAGCTCCAGTGATGGCAGGGACCATGACTATCTTGCTTTCTACTATATTTCCAGTGCCTAAAACACAATGGAACTACAGTAAATTTGTGCTGCAGTAGTAAAACAGTATTTTTGTTCTACAGTATATTTTCTCTTTTACAGTAGTTAACATATCTCAATTAAGGAAAATATTTAAAGGATAAATGACTAAAGTTTTACTTTTTATTTCAGCAAGCCCATAAGAAAAAAACAAAAACAAACAAACAAACAAACAAAACAAAACAAACAAACAACAAAAAAAAAAAACAAGAAAATCCCCATGGTCAGAAGGAACTTCTGGGACAGGAAAAATGAATCTTTTGTAGCAGCTGGCTATGGACTTTTCAGGCATACAAATACTTTACGCCTCACCTACTTTTTGCTACTTGAAGAGCAATTTAGGCAGAAGACTGCCAAGCCTGATATTTCCACAATACTTCTGGCTTCAGTAATGCTAAGATTATTAATGCCAATTAAGGTCTAAAAAAACAACTCCTTCAGTCAGCTCTTTCACAGTCTCCCTCCACACTACAAATATCATTTCAACCTATCTGACTTTTTTTCTGGTTTCCCGTAATAGCCTAAATAAGGATAGACATTTTTATATGTCTTTTTAATGGATAATAATCATCAGAGGCAAATACATTTCAACTCTAGGCAACTGCAGACAACCATTTCTTCGAGTTTCAACTTTCTCAACTGCAACATATTCTGTGAAAAAAACACTACTTTGTTAATTTACAGAGATAAACTACAAATCCTATTAAACAAAAAAACATAAAATATTTTGAGTAAAATTGTCATGAATAAAGATATTCTACATCTAACATACAAAGTCACAATTAATTTTCAAATACACTATACCATAAAATCTTTTATTAATTCTTGTATCAGATGGGCACAGTGGCTCATGCCTGTAATCCCAGCACTTTAGGAGGCCGAGGCAGGTAGATTATCTGAGGCCAGGAGTTTGAGACCCACCTGGCCAACATGGTGAAACCCCGTCTCTACTAAAAGTACAAAAATTAGCCAGGTGTGGTGGTGCACACCTGTAGCCGTGACTACGGGTGTGCATCACCACTCTGTGAAGAGAGAGGCTGCAGTGAGCCAAGATTGTGCCACTGTACTCCAGCGTGGGCAACAGAGCAAGACCCTGTCTCAAAAAAAAATAAAAATAAGAAAATAAAAACAATTCTTGTATCTACTTTTACGTAGTTAGGTGAAGAACAATAATAAAGTTAAACATAAAATCTCCTACTTGCATTTAATTTATTAATAAAGAATAATTCTATACCTTTGGAGCATATCCATTATTGACTGAATCCATTTCTTCTGAGAATCAGGAATTAAGATCTGTGAGTTTGCTATTCCTATATCAACAACACAAGTTCCTGGAGCCAAAAAGACATTATGTTCTTCTTCATTTTCTTCTGTTATCAACCTAGCTTTCCCACCTCCAAGGATAACTGCAGAACTCAATTTCTTATGCTAAAAATAGAAAGAAACATTTTTTTTTTATGGCCTCCTAAGGGAAGTAGGAAAGAAACATTTTTAAAAGTAAATGTAATAATTTCTAGAACATTCTTATAAGAATTTGATTTGGGAAATATAGAAGTACAATTCAAGACTTGGTTCTACTTCTTGAGTGGGTAATTTCAGCTTCTACCTTGAGAAAGTCCCTAGTTCAAAAAGTCTCTGCAGCCTTGGAACTGTGATACTCTCTGTGGTTCCTCATCACACTTCCTAACAGAACTCTAACTGTGGACTTAACTGCACCTTTCTGCTACAATATAAACTCTTGGAAACCCCATATTGGCACACAGAACATATTCAACAGATTACTAACTAAAGAAGTTAAACTTACTTCTTACAACAGATTACTTCTTTGAATAGATTTCAATTCAACAGATTACTAAATAAGGAAGTAAACTAAAGAAGTTAAACAACAGCTTACTAAGTTAAAACTAAGTTTCCTGTTCTCATTTGTGTATTTCTGAATAGACCAGTTACCACATAAGATTTTAAGAAACACTGTAATCGCAGCCATGATCACTAGGCAGGTCTGGCACCTGGGCAGTTTTTTATTCTATCTCGCACTTCTATACAAAATCCCAAAATGAAATACATTAACAACTATTAATAAGAGTTAATAATGTATCCTAATTTGCAATGTATTCTTTAGGAAAATTTAGCTTATAACATAATTACCTGTTTGGCATTCAAAAATATAAATGTTTTCCCTTTGAAGATTTGTTTTCTTTCCTGTTGTCCTGACAGATCAACATTTTTACTCCCAATAGATGGCTCATCAAGAGGTGGGTGAAAACTGTAAAAATAATTAAAGTATATTCTAATTATATACTACTATGTTTGCTACTAAATTTGTAAATGGAGTGACTATCTTACACTCAAAAGGCATAATTTCCATAATACCATTATAGTATTTTTTTTAAGTAAAAGTTTTATCAGGGACAAAATGACAGGAAGCATCTAAACATCTTTTCTAGAAATATGGTGGCAGGTGACACAAAGAAAAGCTAGAATTGATCATTAATATCTCAGAATAAATAATCCAAGGTAGACAGTCATAACAAGATTAACATTAAACATACATGAGTCAAACAAGGCATCTGGATTGCAAAAGGCAGACAGAAACATCATGCACAAAGATCAAATTCTATTAGTATCTCATGTTTGCTTAGAAGCCAGTATCTTTTAAAATGCTCATGATTCAATTTTACTAACACAATCTATTATGAGTGTTTTGTTATAGATCTCTTTCGAGAAGTTCAGGAAATTTTTAAACTTACATTATTTACTCAGTTTAAATAAAATCTTCAAAACAAGATTAAAGAATACAATGTTTTAGTTCTTTACTATAATGCTGTAAGAACACCTTAATCGAGGGGGGACGATCGAAGATGGCCAAACGCTAACATCTCGGGATTGCAGCTCTCAGTGAAAGTGCAGAGAACTAGAGGACTCCACACTTTCAGACAAATTCTGGTTGCTCACGGAGCAGAAGATTCCCAGTGGAGGAGCCACACAGGTCGCCAGCACGACTCTTGTGGCCGGCGCAGCGGTTTCGCCGGCACCTTGGTGCGGCAGCTCTAGGAGCAGAGTAAACGGGGCTGGCTCTCCTTCTGACCGAGGTTTGGAGGAGACACATGGGTCCCCAGCATGACTCCTGAGGCCGGCGCAGTGGTTGTGCCGGCACCTCGGCGCGGGAGCTCTCAGCGCAGAGTAAACGGGACTGGTTCCCCTTCTGACCGAGGTTTGGAGCTCTGGGAAGGCAGAGTCGCCTATTACGGACACAAGAAGGAAGCCAGACAGGAGAATCCTGGGCAGAAAAGCACCATCAGTCTTAAC
>CAUYOR010052871.1:0-12265 GCA_963573925.1 Callimico goeldii
GAGGTACCAATATGAGAAAGGGAAATATTATTTACAGCTGAAATGCTAGAACTAAAAAGATATTTAGTAAAGTATGGGCAAATACAAGATCAACATACAAATTTGTGGAAATATACAATCCTCCTAGATTCAATCAGAAAGAAACAGAAACCTGGAACAGATCAATAACAAGCAGTAACAATGAATCAGTAATTTTTTAAAATTGCCAACAAAAAAAGGTCCAGGACCAGATGGATTCACAGTTGAATTCTATGAGATATTCAAAGAAGAATTGGCACTGATACTACAGAAACTATTCCAAAAGTAGAGGTAAACCTCATTAAAAATCATTCTGTGAGGCCAGTATCACCCGAATACCAAAATCAGGAAAGGACTTAACAGAAAAAGAAAACTATAGACCAGTATCCCTGATGAACATAGATTCAAAAATCCTCAAAAAAAAAAAAAAAAAAGTAGCTAACCAAATCCAATCACATATCAAAAGATCATACATCATGATCATGGGGGTTTCATACCAGAGATGCAGGAATGGTTCAACACATACAAGTCAGTAAATGTGATACATCACATAAACAGAATTAAAAACAAAAATCATATGATTATCTCCATAGAGGCAGAAAATGCATTTTACCCAGTATTACTTTATGACAAAAATTCTCAACAAAATTGGCATAGAAGGGGCATAACTCAAAGTAAAAGAGCCATACATGACAGGCTCACACCCAACATAATACTGAATGGAGAAAAGTTGAAAGCATTCCCCCTGAAAACTGGAACAAGACAAAGATGCCACTTTCACTTCTATTCAACATACTCGTGGAAGGCCTGGCCAGATAAATCAAACAGGAGAAAGAAATAAAGGGCATCCAAATTGAAATACAGGATATCAAACTTGCTGTTCACCGACAATATGATCATATAACTAGAAACCCCTAAAGACTCCTAGATCTGATAAACGAATTCAGTAAATTCTCAGGATACAAAATCAATGTACACAAAGCAGTAGCACTGCTATACACTAGCAAGCAAGCTGAGAATCAAATCAAGAACTCAATACATTTTAGAACAGCTGCAAAATAAAATAAAATACTCAGGAATATACTTAACCAAGGAGGTGAAAGATCTCTACAAGGAAAACTACAAAACATTGCTGAAGGAACTCATAGATGACACAAACAAATGGAAACACATCCCATACTCATGGATGGGTAGAATCAACATTGTGAAAATGACCATACTGTCCAAAGAAATCTACAGATTCCCTATAATTCCCACCAAAATGCTATCATCATTCTTCACAAAACTGGAAAAAACAATTCTAAAATTCACATGGCACCAAAAAAGAGCCCACATAGGCAAAGCAATACTAAGCAAAAAGAACAAATCTGGAGGCATCACGTTGCCCAACTTCAAATTATACTATGAGGCTATAGTTACTAAAACAGCATGTTACTGGTATAAAAATAGGCATTAGACCAATGGAACAGAACAGAGAATACAAAAATAAGACCAAATGTTCACAGCCAACTGATATTTGACAAAGCATACAGAAACATCAACTGAGGAAAGGACACCCTATTCAACAAATGGAGCTGGGAAAACTGGCAAGCCACCTATAGAAGAATGAAACTGAATACTCATCTCTTACCTTATACAAAAATCAACTCAAGATGGATCAAAGATTTAAATCTAAGACTTGAAACCATAAAAATTCTAGAGGATAACATTAGAAAAACTCTTCAAGACATGGCCTTAGGCAAAGAATTCATGACTAAGACCCCAAAAGCAAATGCAACAAAACAAGAATAAATAAATGGGACCTAATTAAACAAAAAGCTTCTGCACAGCAAAAGAAATAATCAACAGAGTAACCAGACAACCCACAGAGTGGGAGAAAGTATTTGCAAACTATGCATCAAACAAAGGGCTAGTATCCAGAATCTATAAGGTACTCAAACAAAGAAAAATAATAGGCCGGGCGTGGTGGCTCAAGCCTGTAATCCCAGCACTTTGGGAGGCCGAGGTGGGTGGATCACGAGGTCCAGAGATCGAGACCATCCTGGTCAACATGGTGAAACCCCGTCTCTACTAAAAAAATACAAAAAATTAGCTGGTCATGGTGGCACGTGCCTGTAATCCCAGCTACTCAGGAGGCTGAGGCAGGAGAATTGCCTGAACCCAGGAGGAGGAGGTTGCGGTGAGCCGAGATCATGCCATTGCACTCCAGCCTGGGTAACAAGAGTGAAACTCTGTCTCAAAAAAAAAGAAAAATAATAATGCTATTGAAAAATGGGCAAGGAACATGAATAGAAAATTCTCAAAAGAGTATATACAGACTGGGCATGATAGCCTGTAATCCTAGCACTTTTGGAGGCTGAGGTAGGTGAATGATTTTGAGCTCAGGAATTCAAGACCAGCCTGGGAAACATGGTGAAAACCTGTCTGTACAAAAATTAGCCAAGTATGGTGGCTGATACATACATGTAGTCCCATCTACTCAGGAGGCTGAGGCTGGAGGATCACTTGAGCCCAGAAAGCAGAAGTTGCACTGAGCTGAGATCCCATCACTGCACTCCAGCCTGGGTAACAGAGCAAGACCCTGTCTCAAGGAAAAAAAAAAAAAAGGCCAGGTGCAGTGGCTCATGCCCGTAATTCCAGCACTTTGGGAGGCCAAGGCGGGCAGATCATGAGGTCAAGAGATCGAGACCACCCTGTCTAACACCATGGAACCCCGTCTCTACTAAAAATACAAAAAAAATTAGCCATGCATGGTGTCACGCACTTGTAGTCCCAGCTACTCGGGAGGCTGAGGCAGGAGAATCACTTGAACCTGGGAGGCAGAGGCTGTGGTGAGCCAAGATTGCACCACTGCGCTCCAGCCTGGGCAACAGAGCTAGACTCCATCTCAAGAAAAAAATAAAGAGGCTATACAGTCACTAAACACATGAAAAAATGGTCAACATCGCTAATTATCAGGGAAAAGCAAATTAAAACCACAATGAAATACAACTTTAATCCTGCAAGAATAGTCATAATTAAAAAGTCAAAAATTAATAGATGTTGGTGTGGATGTAGTGAAAAGGGAACACTTTTACAATGCTGGTGGGTTACAACCATTATGGAAAACAGTATGGAAATTCCTTAAAGAACTAAAAGTAGAACTACCATTCAATCCAGCAATCCCACTACTAGGTATCTACTCAAAGGAAAAGAAGTCATTATATGAAAAGACACATGTACACATATGTTTATAGCAACACAACTCACAATTGCAAAAAATGTGGAACCAACCTAAGTATCCATCAACCAATGAGTAGATAAAGAAAATACAGTGTATATGTACACCATGCAATACTACTCAACCATAAAAAAATAAAATAATGTCTTTTCAGCAACTTGGATGAAGCTGGAGGCCATTATTCTAAGTAAAGTAACTCAGGAATCGAAAACTAAATATCATTTTCACCTATAAGTGGAGCAGACCCAAGCTATGAGGATACAAAGGCATAAGAATGAATTAATAGGCTTGGTACAGTGGCTCATGTCTATAATCCCAGCACTTTGGGAGGCCAAAGCGGGCAGAAAACGAGGTCAGGAGTTTGAGACAACCCTGGCCAATATAGTAACACCTTGTCTCTACTAAACATACAAAAATTAGTGGGGCGTGGTGGCATGTGCCTGTAGTCCCAGCTACTCCGGAGGCTGAGGCAGAAGAATCTCTTAAACCCAGGAGGTGGAGGTTGCAGTGAGCTGCGATCATACCATTGCACTCCAGCCTGGCAACAGAGTGAGACTCCGTCTCCAAAAAACAGAATGAATTAATAACTTCGGGGAATTGGGGTGGGGGAAAGGAGGGAGGGGGATAAAAGACTGTATATTAGGTACAATGTACACTACTCATGTGGTAGGCATGCCAAATCCCAGAAATCACCACTAAAGAACTTATTCTATACTCCAAAAACTAATGAAATTTTAAAAAACTAAAACTTTTTTTAAAAGATCAACAGACAAAATTCAGTAACTAGGGACTTTCATCTGCCCATACTGGCAGAGTACCTTGGTTATACTAACCCTATTTTAGATAAAATACTAAAATCTGGAAAAAAATTAAAATTATTTAAAGGCACTGGAGGCCGGGTATGGTGGCTCATGCCTGTAATCCCAACACTTTGGGAGTCAGAGGTGGGCAGATCACCTGAGGTCAGGAGTTCAAGATCAGTCTGGCCAACATGGTGAAACACTGTCTTTACTAAAAATACAAAAAAATTAGACAAGCGTGATGATGCATGCCTGTAATCCCAGCTACTAGGGAGGCCGAGGCATGAGAATTGCTTGAACCTGGGAGATAGGGTTGCATTGAGCCGAGATTGTGCCATTGCACTCCAGCCTGAGCAACAGTGTGAGACTTCATCTCAAAAAACAGTAACAATAAAATAAAATAAAGTGCCTGACAGACAAATAAGTGTTTAATAAGGTAACAAGGGGGGTTGCTTGAGACCAAGAGTTGGAAACCAGCCTGGGCTACATAGCAAGACCCCATCTCTACGGAAAATAAAAACTTATCCAGGCATGGTGTTGTATGCCCATAGTCCTAGCTACTTGGGGGACTGAGGCAGGAGGATCCCTTGAGCCCAAGAGCTTGAGGCTGCAGTGAACTATGATCACACCACTGCACTCCAGCCTGGGTGATAAAGATAGACCCTGCCTCAAACCACACACACACACACACACACACACACACACACACACACACACCATGAAAAAGAAAGGAAACATGACACCTCCAAAGGAACACAATAATTCTCTGGTAACAGTTCTGAAAGAAAAGGAAATTTGTGAAATGCTTAAAGAATTTAAAATGATCATATTAGAGAAACTCAGTGAGTTACAAAAGAACACAGGTAAAAAATACAAAGAAATCAAGGAAACAATTGTGATCTGAATGAAAAATTCAACAATGCAATAGATATAATTTAAGAAACACCAGCCAGGCGCAGTGGCTCATGCCTGTAATCTCAGCACTTTGGGAGCCCCCGGCGAGCGGATCACCTGAGGTCGGGAGCTCGAGACAAGCCTGACCAACATGGAGAAACTCCGTCTCTACTAAAAATACAAAATTAGCTGGGCGTGGTAGCACGCTCCTGTAATCCCAGCAACTCAGGAGGCTGAGGCAAAAGAATCACTTGAACCTGGGAGGCAGAGGTTGCGGTGAGCCAAGATCGTGCCATTGCACTCCAGCCTGGGCAAAACCACAAACCACTCTGACAAACAAAAAAAAAAAAAAAAAAAAAAGGAAAGAAAGAAAAGAAAAAAAAAGAGAAAGAAAAAACAGAAATCCTGGAACTGAAGAATTCAATGAATAAAATAAAAAATACAATAGACAACTTCAACAGTAGACGAGATTAGGCATAAGAAATAATTTCTGGCTGGGTACATTGGTGCATGCCTGTAATCCCAACACTTTGGGAGACTAAGGTGGAAGGATCACTTGAGGTAAGGAGTTCGAGACCAGCCTGACCAACATGGTGAAACCATGTCTCTACTAAAAATACAAAAATTAGCCAGGTGTGATGGCACACACCTGTAGTCCCAGCCACTCAGGAGGCTGAGGCAGAAGAATCACTTGAACCCAGGAGGTGGGGGGTGCAGTGAGCCGAGACTGTACCATCGCACTCTAGCCTGGGTGACAGAGTGTGACTCCATCTCAGAAAAAGAAAAAAAAGAAAAGGAAAGGAAAGGAAAGGAAAGGAAAGGAAAGAAAGAAAGAAAGAAAAAAGAAAGAAAGAAAGAAAGAAAGAAAGAAAGAAAGAAAGAAAGAAAGAAAGAAAGAGACTCACTCCTATAAAAATGCCAACTCTCCTACATTTAATCTATAATTCTTAACCAAAATCCCAATGTTATTATTTATAGAACCTAAAAAGCTCATTCTAATGCTATCATTGAAGAAAAAATGCAAAAGATTTTGCCCTGCAATTTTGGGGGAAAAAAAGAATGAGAGAAAACGTTCTGTATCTGATATCAAGATAGATTATGCAGCTGCAGAAAATAGTAAAAATTAAATAATGCAATATTAATATGGAATTAGGCAAATGGCTCTGTCTAGAAATAGAATCAAGAATTATAAATGTTTGATATTTTTGAAAGATGGGATTAAAATGAACTAATTAGCATATCTGAAGCAACTGGCTAAACATTTGGGAAAATAATAAAGTAGGTCTCTTTCTCATAGCTATTCAGAATACACCTCAGAAGGATTAAAGAGCACTTGATGCTTTTAAAAATAACAGAAAAAATATGAGGACACTATTTTATAATCTTAGGGTAGGGGCGGTGGAAGAATTTCCTTCTTATGAAGACACAAATCCCAAAAGTCATAAATGTGTGAGGCAAAGTAGCAAATGTCTGCCTCTGGCTAGACACACAGTCCACTCTTGCTGTGAAGAACCATGTTTGCTCATTCTGCTTGTCAGCATAACTTCCCAAACCCTCGACTCAGTGACTGAGCTCAGCTCTCTGGAAAAATGCTTGAGGATCATAAGCAGGATAGAGCACAGTTTCCCATGTCTGAATCACTGCATTTTTGGAAAAGTTAAGTTCAATGAGCCCTTGTCTTTTCCTGTCCATAAGATAACATCTGACAGGATTAATGAATACGTCTCTGTAATCTATAACCACATGTACCCTCACATCTGAACTTTGATGCGATTTTGCTCTAATGTAACCTCTGAGCACCTTTAGATAACTTCCGAGCACATGCAGAACCTCTACCAACTGTATAGAAGCTGAGGGCTGAAATGCTGCTTTGGAGCAGTCTAACAGAGACTCTCTGATTCTCCCGGATTGCAATGTTCAGTAAGACTCTGCATAAAACTAACATTAATTCTTTAAAAGCCTGACTTTTTTTTCCTTTAGTTAACGAAGGAAAAGATTGATTTCATAATTTTTTTTTGAGACTGAATCTTGCTCTGTCGCCCAGGAGTGCAGTGGTGCCATCATGTTTCACAGCTGCCTCAAATATCTGGGCTTAAGTAACCCTCCCCACTCAGCATCCCAAGTAGCTGAGATTACAGGTGTGCACCACCACACTGGGCTTGATGTCATAAACACTAAAAACTTTTTCTTTAGCAAGAAAAAGAAAAAAAGAACAATGTAACAGCAAACTGGGAAACACACCTAACCCAGTATTCATAATAAAAATACTTTAAGAGATTTTACAAATCAATAAGACACAGAGCAGCCTGGGCAGCATACTGAGAGACCTCGTTTCTACAAAACATAGACGTAATAAATAAAAATTAGCCAGACATGGTGGCATGGGCCTACAGTCCCAGCTACTTGGGAGACGGGAGGCAAGAGGATCATTGCAGCCCAGGAGTTTGAGGTTGTAGTTAGTCATGACTGCACCACTACACTCCAGCCTGGGTGACAGAGTGAGATCCTGTCAAAAAAAAAAAAAAAAAAAAGAAAAGAAAAAAGAAAGAGAGAGAGAGAGAGAGAAACAGAAATAGAAACAGAAAATCATCCCATAAGGAAAATGGAAAGGTCTCTGAATAGGCAGTTCACAGAAGAATAAATGTAAATGACAGCTAAACTTATAAAAAGTTTCTAAGGTTTTATAATGTTTGACCTCATTAGTAGTCAAGAAAACTAAAATGAGTTTTTAATCTGTCACATGGCAAAATTTAGAAAGATTGATACTATACAAAGCAATGTTGACCATAGGAGAAAGATAACCTTATGTGCTATTTATGAAAGTGTACACTGGTAAGGCTTTTTGGGGTACAATTTAATACATATCATTTAGGCCTGAAAGTTTAAGCCACGTTAGAAATCTAACCTACACAAGTACACACATAGATGTGCAAAGATGTATATACAGGACATTCGTTGTGATATTTTTTCTACTGTTGAAAGATTAGAAACAATTCAAAAATATTTTCATAAGGGAATGATTAAATAAGTCAGCTGGAAAACTATGCACCTATTATAAAGAAAGAGATTTACATGCTGATATGAAAATTTCTTCTAAGGCCAAAATATTATAAATATTTTACAAATTATTGCATAATTTATAAAATATATATATCAGTCATATACAGTTGTATGTGTACATATACATCTATATATAAAAACATACATATAAAACATATATATAAATACAATTAACTGTGGTTACCTTTGGTTAATGAGGAGAATGGAAAGGGAGGACACAAAATGAGAACTTTTTTATGGTGTGCGCAATTCTGCACGTAAAAAACATTTCTTGTGAAATGTTTGGAATTACAGCTTTTTTAAATAGAATACATGCTACATGGGAAGCACTCAAAGCTTCGAAGTAATGATACTGCATAAATTCAAGGTACTGATATTATCATACTCATTATTATTGTCAGCGTTCTTATCCTCCACAACTATCAACACTGATATGCCTTTCATCAGAGAAATTTAAACAAGATTTACAAATAGAAGTTCATTTAATCACAGAGCACACCTTTGAGGCAAGGCTATAATTCCAAAATACAGACATAATAAATGACTTGCCCAGAGTCTCAAACAAGTCAGGAAATGATCCAGAGCCAGGACTCCACTCTGGTACAAATAAATATATATACTGGCTCTCAGCACAGTGCTATAAATAACCCCATCCGCTGGCATTTCAGTCTCTTTCCAAGTAATTGAGTGTTTAAATGACTTTCAAACCTTCACTTTGGCTTTAAAAATTGCCTATATCTGGCATTCTTTTTAACGGGGTGGCTTTTAAAAGTTTAACATCAGCCTTCCCAAGAAAGTTAAGGGAGTAAGATTAGTTTTCACCTTCTATAAGAGGACAACTCTGGAAGAACATTGTGTTTTTCCAAATGACAGTTTTGACTATATTATTTAGCCAAAGATCAATAACTTAGCAGAAGTACTCTGTAAAACTGCATTATCCTAATCCTGGAAACTTTTTTTTTGAGATGGAGTTTCGCTCTTGTTACCTAGCCTGGAGTGCAATGGCGCAATCTCGGGTCACCGCAACCTCCGCCTCCTGGGTTCAGGCAATTCTCCTGCCTCAGCCTCCTGAGTAGCTGGGATTACAGGCATGCGCCACCATGCCCAGCTAATTTTTTGTATTTTTAGTAGAGACAGGGTTTCACCATGTTGACCAAGATGGTCTCAATCTCTTGACCTCATGATCCACCCGCCTCGGCCTCCCAAAGTGCTGGGATTACAGGCTTGAGCCACCGCACCCGGCCTGTCCATGTTAATTACTTTAGGCAAGGTAGCCACACAATTAGTGATATGGTTTTGCTGTGTCCCCACACAAATATCATGTTGAATTGTAGCTCCTGTAATTACCACACGTTGTAGGAGAGATCTGGTGGGAGATGACTCAATCATGGGGGTGGTTTCCCCCATACTGTTCTTGTGGTAGTGAATAAGTCTCATGAGATCTGATGGTTTTATAAAGGGTTTCCCGTTTCACTTGACTCTCACTCTGTCTTGTCTGCCACCATGTAAGATGTGCCTTTCTCCTTCCACCTGGATTGTGAGGCCTCCCAAGCCACGTGGAACTGTGAGTCCATTAAACCTCTTTTTCTTTCTGAATTACCCAGTCTCGGATATGTCTTTATCAGCAATGTGAAAACAGACTGACAGGCTTTTTTATTATTTAGATGGCCAGCCTGGAAAATTTCAAAATCTTTCCATTTGCTTCCCTTTTAATTATAAATTTTATCTTTAAATTATTTTCTCTTCCCTAATTTTAGTGTAAGCAGCCAAAAGAAGCCATGTAGCACTTTGAACACTTTTCTACTTAGGTATTTCCTCAGCCAGACATCCTAGTACATTGCTCATAAGTTTTTGCGTTTCGCAATCTTAGGACATGAACATTATTCTGTCAAATTTTTGCAACTGTATAGTAAGGATTGCCTTTACTCCATCCTCCAACACTTCGTTCCTCATTTTTGTCTGAGATGTCATCAAAATGGCCTTGAATATTCATATTTCCAGCAACATTCTGATCATAACCACTTGCGTAATCTCTAAGAAAATTTAGGCTTTCCCTATGTCTCTTGTCTTCTCCTGAGAGGAGATCACTCTTTTCTAAAGAACAAAAAAACCAAAAAAATAAACCAACAAAAACAATTACTAACTCAGAGCAACAAGCTGTGTGCATAACTTATTCATAAATCAGTTCATTCATTTTAAATGACACTTGATGCATTTGAAAGAACATTATTATTAAATTTAAAAAGAACTATATCATTATTAAATTAGATATGAACAGAAAGTTTTAATAAATTAATTCCAACTGGTTACCTATTTAGAAAGTGTAAAATACTCTATTTGACAAAAAGAATACTAAATGCATTTGTATGGCTGGCTGTACCAATCTTCAAATTACGTGGTTCTGGAAAAAATATGGATGTCCCAAAGTTCACATTACAGATATTTGTGGGGCATTTTAAGATCTACGTTAAAGAGAACTCAGAAGTTTTCTAAGTAAATTTCTGAGATGTTACAGGGTAGGGGTTCTCAGTCAGCATGTCTCTGTGTTCCTTCAGATAGCTGTCAGAGGCTTATATCTGATTATGTAAAAAGTGGATTATCTTTGAAGTCATGCTTTCAACATGCAAATTTTGATTTTAATAAGAATATTTAAAAGTTAATTGTGGTTCCTAGGAGACTTTTTAAAAAATGGATTTAGAAATTAACTGTAAAAGTTAATAGAAGTCAAGCAAGTATTTCTATGAGTCGAATTTTTCAATATACTTGTGTGGGAGGGTTATGTAAAGTCAGACCAACTAGAGAAAAATGATTCTCAAGAAGTTATTCACATAAAGACCTTTGTGACATGGTAAGTTCAATATTCACTGAAAAGTTCTATTTTAAAAATAATCTTACATTTTATCTTTTAAAAAATTCAATCTGGTATTCTTAAGCTATTATGAAATATGTGTCCCACAGTGAAACAAAGTTTTCCCTAGGTGGGAGGAATCCAAATCTGTTCGGAAATCATATGGAAATCATATAATTTGAGTGCTTTGCCTGGATGAGTTTAAAATCATGCAGATTACAGTTATTTCATTTTTTGTCACTGAGAAATAGCAATATATGTCATCAGAGAGGCAATGGCATACCCTTGTATTCTAAATATTTGGGTTATTTCCATTAAAAAACTGTGGTTTTTACAGAGACAAATGTGGATCCTGAACTCCAGATCCAAATAATATTCATACCACTAGAAATAGTGGCAAAGAAATGACCTACAACTGTGAATATAAACTGACATTATTTAAAAACTTCTAATCTATAATATTTGAAATATTTTATTCAAAATAATAAAGAAAAATGGTATATCTTGTACTTTTTTTTTTTTGCTGCTCCATTTTTATACTTTGCTTGAGCACTGTAAGGAGACTTTGGCAAAGTAGTTAGCTTTTGATTCCTTTGAAAAGGTAGTAAAAATATTTCTTTATGTATATATAAATATATGGGCAACTTAGCGAGACCCTATCTCTACCAAAAAAAAAAAAAAAAAAGAAAAAAAAATAACCAAATATGGTGGTGCACCTGTAGTCTTAGCTATTCACTGAGTTGAACTCAGGAGTTAGAGGCTACAGTGAGATATGATGCCACTTTCCTAGAGCCTGGGTGACAGAGACCCTATTCCCACATCCCTCCCCCCACAAAATATATATATAGTTTTCTGCTTTTCTTGTGAATAGTGCTTTCTATATTGTCAATGTATTCATATTTTAATTGAATCAGTACAAAGCCTAATTTGTCTAATGCAGTAGATGTTGACCAGAGGGTACACAGAAGAAGTAGCTTTACAATATGTTAAACAATTAATATATTTCCTTTTTTTTTGGCTTGAGAGAATTATGATTTTGACCCCCTCTGCTAGCCCAGGAACTTAACATCTGAAAACTAATTTACAAGATATTCTTTTTTAGGGACTAACATGATGTTGAAGTTGAATACCTTCCAGAATTGTTACAGAGGAGGAGAGAGTTGTTCTACTTTTTAAAGTTTGGTTTTATTCTTTTTTTTCTTTCTTTTTTTTTTTTTTTTTTGATACAGATTTTCGCTCTTGTTACCCAGGCTGGAGTGGAATGGCGCGATCTCGGCTCACCGCAACCTCCGCCTCCTGGGTTCAAGCAATTCTCCTGTCTCAGCCTCCCGAGTAGCTGGGATTACAGGCACGCGCCACCATGCCCAGCTAATTTTTTGTATTTTTAGTAGAGACGGGGTTTCACCATGTTGACCAGGATGGTCT
>CAUYOR010052872.1:0-33174 GCA_963573925.1 Callimico goeldii
ATAGTGTTGGGATATGGAGGTACTCTCAAAAAGTTGCCAGTCTAGCAGAGGCAATGATGCTATTGAAAGTAGTGGCAGGCCGAGTGTGGTGGCTCACACCTATAATCCCAGCACTTTGGGAGGCCAAGGCGAGTGGATCACTAGGTCAAGAGATCAAGACCATCCTGGTGAACATGGTGAAACCCCGTCTCTACTAAAAATACAAAAATTAGCTGGGCATGGTGGCGCATGCCTGTAATCCCAGCTACTCAGGAGGCTGAGGCAGGAGAATTGCCTGAACCCAGGAGGCGGAGGTTGCGGTGAGCCGAGATCACACCATTGCACTCCAGTCTGGGTAACAAGAGCGAAACTCCATCTCAAAAAAAAAAAGAAAGAAAGTAGTGGCAAAACCCACAATTACTTTTGCACCAACGTAATATATATATATATATATATATATATATCCTCCCTATATATGTGTTTATATATAACTGGTTTACTTTTAAAACATATTTTTGAGTATGCACTATGCAGAAGGCATGGCATAGGGTCCCATGCAGAGCCAGAGCCCTGGTCTCGGATGCTGACAGCCTAGCAAGGGAGAGGAGACAGACACAATAACCCTTCGTAAAACTGAATGAGTCAGACAATTAAATGCTGTAAATATTAAAGGAAAGAAAAAAGCACATAGTGGGGCTGCTGGATTTAGCAAATAAAAAGACAGGACATTCAGTTAAATTTGAATTTCAGACCAACAAAGTATAATTTTTATTGTCAGTGTGTCTGAAATATTGCATGGGTCATATTATGTTATTTGGGATGTACTTATAAGACATTTTTTAAAATTTATTGTTAATCTAAAACTGAAATATACCCAGGCATCTTGTATTTTATCTGGCAACCTCAGCATAGAGGGCTGAGAAGATGAAGCCGGGCTTCTCAGAGGAGGTGGGATGTCAAGCATGCAGAATGTTCGAGGGAAAGGACGTTGCTGATATTCACAGGAAAGTCAGTATGAGAGAAGTTTAGGGTAGGCTGGGGGCGGGCTCAGCTAGACCACCTCAAAGCTGGGAAGGCAGAATGGAGCAGATGACAATGTGGAATGCTGACTGAATTGTCTGAGTCTACCTTAGACAAGGAACCTTATTCATCAAATCCACGTCTTCCTGTATGAGAGGAGGATGCTATTAAAAGGGAAAGGCTACAGAAGCTTTTGCAAAGCAGGCTGTCTATCTCCCGGCTTATGAATGTCAGTTACACTTTACACATCAGTGTCATTTCTAAAAGAAGCACTCATTTGTTGAGGGCCAACTCAATTCATGCTCAGAAATTTCTTTAAAGGGGCATTTCAGTCCCATCTGAACCAAGTTTGGTCAAAATTAGATGTGTGCTGAGGCAGTTTTGGAAACTGTTAGGGTCTTTGCAAATGAGTTCTGATGGTGACACTGCATCTCACCAGCTCATCACTACAGGGTCTTGGCAGAGTCCCAGCACCCCTCTGAGCCTCAGTGCTCTCATATATGCAGTCTACCTTGCCCATTCGGGTAAAGACTAAAGGCAGTGCCTACCAAGCACCTCGCGTAACGCAGGACGCTGTGGACACTGGTTGGCGGAAACATGGTTTCCAGCACCATTTTGACAGATACGTGCAGATTTCTGGTCTACAAAACAGTCATCTGAGCAGTTTTCAATCTCCCTTAAATAAAAGTTTATGAGCTGAGTCCTCCTCTTTCTCACCAGTTATTCTTTAACTAAAGCCTCACATGCTGCAGCTGCACAGCCTGGTTAGCAGTGAGAGAGCCAAGCCACGCCGAGCCTGTGTGCTCCTGCCAAGGCTACGAGACCTGGGAAGAAGCACATGGCATGTCCTGGCAGCCTGCCAAGCACTGCCGCTTATCCTTTGCAGGACAAACTTAGCGCCTCCCCAATCCTCCGTGCTACTGTGGTGCTTTAAATCAAAAGATCCTCTGATGGAAAAACAACAATCTCCTTTTTCTGAGCTGGCTTGAGCCTGTGTTTCCCCCACTGATGTCAGGATCTGCCTTTGGCTCCAATCCCATGCTGCTCCCTGCAGTCCCTTTGATTCCTTCCCTGAAGCAGCAGGTGGCCCACCTGCCCATGCCTGAAGATACAGGCAGTTCGACAATGAAGTTGGCACCTGCTCCAGTAAGATAACCCAAAGACACTTTCTGAGCTTAATGGTATGTCTTGGAAGTATGATCCTTAAGGATTTCAAATAACACCAGCCAACTTTCCTGCACACTCGTCCAGCAGATATACTGGGTAACTGTGCCTGACCTCGAGATGTTACGTAATCTGAAACTCAGTTTCCTTATCTGTAAAATAGGAATAGTACCATCCTCGGAGCTATTGTGAGGCTTAAATGGTTATCTCCATAGGAATCTCCTAGCACTGCTCTTGGCACACAGTCAACATTCAGGAAATGGCAATACATTTATTGAGTCTTTACTAGATACCAGCGATTATTCTAAATGCTTTGCCAACATTAACTCAATCTACAAGGGAAGTCCAGTTATTACCCTCCACCCTTATCATGTTTCCAATGAACAAATGGGGATGCTCCACCAGGTTCCGTGTCTTACCCAATTCGTGCAGCATTTGCAGGTTAGCTGGGCTCGGAACTCCAGACTCCAAGCTCTTACCACTACCCAATCACTGCCTTCTTACAGAAGTTAAAGTCGGTCACTGTACCATTACAGGAAAGTCACGGGCTTATGCCAGTCACAGGCAAGGTCAGCCTCAGGACCTTGTGGAACAGAACAAAGGCTGCACCCCATACCTCACACCACCACCTCTCTGGGCTCAGCACTACCCCTCAACCACAGGGAGCATGGTGGCTGGTCATCATCCCCTGTTTCTGAAGCTCAGTCCCATCAGTGCTATCAGGAGCTCCTGTTGGGGTCTCTCAGGCCTAAAATCCCATCTTCTTGCTTCAGAGCATGCCCTAAACATCCCACAGCTTGGGCAGGCTATCTGGTTTCCTTTCTCTGTCTTGAAAGACATACAGCCTTCCATGTTATTGCCCACGTCTCCTTGAGACTCTATCCTCCCCCAGCCACTCCCAGAGACATAAGAAAGGCCAACTGCCCCCAGCAGCTCACTCCGGGCTCCCCAGCCTGTCTTGGACTTGGTTCACCCTGTCCTGCACCATCCCAGCTCCTGAGCCTGTTGATGGCATTCCCCTGTCCCCCGTGCTATCACTCCTCAGATGCCATTCTCAGCATCACGGTTGTAATTTATAACCTTGGCTCCTCCATGCAGTGGTTCTGGGCCCCAGTCCAAGCTGGGGTGATTATGAAGAACCTGTGGCCCCAAGACCTCCCCACTCTATGCACCACCCATGCTGGCAGGTGGCTCATTCCGCAGTTAAGGGAGCTGGGAGCAGACACATTCACTGTCCCTCAACAATGATGTCCCTCAGCTCTACCAATGGCCACATCTCCTGCACTGCCTCCCAGATGAGTTTCACAGCTCACACTTTTCTTGAGATCTGCCCTGAGACCCAAGAGTTTGAAAGCAGCGTCTGCCATCACCCCAGTCACTGCAGAGGCTGCGAAATGTCAATCAAGTTGTGTCCCAAATATTTGTCCTTTGTTTCTACAGCTCACTCATTAAGAAATTTCCATGAAATTGACTTTAGTTTCCAATTTCTTTTGGCACTCAATTGATTTGTTTGTATTTCCACACAGGGCAAGAGATAAAATGTATTGAAAAGACAAACTTTTCTTAGTAACAAAGGACCAGATAACCACTATCCTCCTCCCACTCAGACTCCCCCAAAAATTATTCTTTAAAAAATGCTTGGTTGTGTGTATAAGTGCAGCTGGCTGCCACCCTTTCACATTCCATCCTCTGAGGACCTCTAATGTGTGTCTAAGATTCCACCACTGTAGATGTATTTTCTGGATAAGTCGCCTTACAGTTATTTGTAACATTAGTGTTCATCTGTGCTCTAAGTAGCAAACTCTAACTGCAAGGAAATGGTACCTCCGATGGGAAATCTATGATAAAGAAAAGGAGGAGGAAGCGGATTCACATAATTTTAGGAAGCAAGACCACAGAATGCTTGGTAACTCTAACCGAACCACCAGGAGCTTCCCGCCCTCCTTTCCCTCAGGAGACACATTCGGTCCATCAGCCTGCCCGGTCAATGTCCACCGCGATGGCCTCTCTGACCCCTTGCTGCATCTCCCCCACCCCAACCCTAGCCCTCTCTTCCTAATGTTGCTGCCACCTCTTAACTAACCTCTTGGCTTCCAATCTCTCCCCTGTGCCCCGTGTTCTAATAATTAAGAGAAGAATCTCTTAAAAATACAAATCAGAGAAGTGCTCTCTCCTTGCTTTAAACACTCTAAAAACTTCCCACTGTACCTGCAATAAAATCCAAGCCTTATTTTGAGTTTCAAACCAAAGACCTGGTCCTGCCTTGCACTCTGAACTCATCCTTTCCTTAATTATACTCTCTCTGCTCCTGTCCCCTGACGTTCTCCCATCACGCTCTTCATTTTCTGCAGGGTCCCAGGGCAGGAGAACTGCATTGCTCATCTGTTAATGCAGTTATCGTCTGTCTCCTCATTAGAACACGGACTCTGGAACACCTGAGACCATGTCTGCCCAGTTTCGCTCTCTGTCCCAGTTTCCAGAACAGAACCTGACTGCAGCACCTGATGCTCAGGTATTTGCTGAATTAAAATGAATGAGCACAGAAGGTATCTGAGGACAGGTGTGACTGAGAATCCCAAAATAAGCCTGGGTTGCTGGACTCGGGGATGCATCAATTCATCCCGATGATCTTGGGATCTGTGGGGATGGGGATGCGCTGCACAGATCCCACTTTAGTGGGATGTGAAGGCACTGTGGGCAGAGTGAAGAGTTCTCAGCCCCTCCAGGGTTTGCCTCTGCTGCTGAGAGCCCTTGCCTAAGGGCTCTCAGCGTGGCCCACATCCAGTGACTGATCCAGGCAGGAGCAGAAAGGTCTGACCTCCTCTGCCAAGCCAGGAAAACTTCAAAGGGCCACTCCAGCTCCAGCACTCCCCAGGGGGCTGTGCTTACTGTGGCAGGCCTGTCTCATAGTCGCTCCCTCTCCTCTGCCCTCTTCTGATGCCTTCCACTCCCTTCCACAGACATGGCTTCCCTGGGCTCTCCTACCAAACCTCCTGCCCGCTGAACATCTCAGAGCCTGCTTCCTGGGAAGCCCAGCCTGCAACAAGCTTCTCCCACTCTAAGTACCATGTCAGGGGCAGCAATGCAGAGATGGCAAGAACTAGGCACTAGTAGGAGAAGCAGACAAACCAGCTGACGGCCACGGGGCCGTGTTATGATAGTGCCTCGATGGAGGAAGGCACGCAGCCATCCAGGGCACCGAGGGGGTCTCTGCCCCAGCCTTGAGCTCCCCAGCCAGGCAGAAGTACCACAGAAACTTCCTGTGAAACATGATGCTTAAGCTCAATTCTGAGGAGCAAGCCCACCAGCCAGGAGCAGGATGCAGATGCAGGGAGGTGAAGCGCCTGCAGGGCCCAGATTAGGGAGGCCCAAGAAAGCCTTGTGCCCTTGCATTCAGGAGTTCAGGCTTCATCCCCAGAGAGCAGGAGCTGCTCCAGTGTCAAGCAAAGGAACAGGGAGGAGGTGCCACCAGACAGGGAGAGGCAGCAAAATGCTGAATGTTAGAAGGCATCCCAGGCCCCAGACCCCGCCTCCACAATAAGGTCAGAAAAACTCAGGGCTGCACTTCCTTGTGCCTGGTCTGCCCTCTCGGGAGCCTCTCTATCCCCCATTGCTGAGGGTGGTGTCTGTCCCAGCTGATCTCCACCTAATGTCTCAAATCCTGATCACCCTCCATGCCAGCTCTCTGGGTCCCCAGGACACATCCCTTGCTGCCCCCTCACCCTGTGCTTTTTCTAAGCCCATCCACCATGTACCCTCGTCACTTGGTATTTATCACTTAAGGAAGGGCCACAACCTCCAAATCCCAGTGTGGCAATGTGGCTAAAGCCAGCTCTCTGCATTTCCAAATTTCTGTCGGGATGACATTATCTACTTTGGACCACAATGCTTTGTGACCCTCTCTGTTAATGAAATATAGCATGGTGATTAAAACCTCTTTTGGCCGGGCGCAGTGGCTCATGCCTATAATCCCAGCACTTTGGGAGGCCGAGGCGGGTGGATCACGAGGTCAAGAGATCAAGACCATCCTGGTCAACACAGTGAAACCCCGTCTCTACTAAAGATACAAAAAATTAGCTGGGCATGGTGGCGCGTGCCTGTAATCCCAGTTACTCAGGAGGCTGAGGCAGGAGAATTGCCTGAACCCAGGAGGCAGAGGTTGTGGTGAGCCGAGATCGTGCCATTGCACTACAGCCTGGGTAACAAGAGTAAAACTCCATCTCAAAAAAAAAAAAAACAGAAAACAAACAAACAAAAACTAAAAAGAAAAAAACCTCTTTTGGGCTTGGTAGTTGAAAGTATCAGTAGCTTTTTAGAGAACACACTTCACAAACAGCCTGAAAAACTCCATCACTTGAGAGAATTTGCTTTTGACCCAGGTCTGATTTTTTTTCTTTTTTACTTTTGTTTTTCTCTTTTTGTTCTCTTTCTCTATTTTTTTTTTCTTTTTTTTTTTTTTCTGAGAAGGAGAGGTGGGGAGAAAGGTAGGCTTCAGGATTTTGGATTTCTTTTTTTAGTTCACTTCATTTCCTGACTTTTCATAAAAGCTTCCAGAGTAACTGATATTTTTATTCTGAAAGCATTTCCATATACGCCAGACCACTGGCTTGGTTTTAGCTAATTAAACTTGTGAAATGAGGAAGTGGATAAAAGTTCATTCCAGAAATGCAGGCTGATGCGATTCTGCAGGCTGATGCGATTCTGCATGCTAATTGAGCCTATGCCCCCACAAAAGGACACAGGGCAGGTGGACTTTGGTGCTGTCCCCGCAATGCCTCCTTTGCAGAGTCCTACAGGGTGGGGAGGGGGCCTGGGTGTGAAATCCATGCAGTAAAAATCTGATATTTGGAACATGACAAATCACCACTTGCTTTCCTGTTTCAGAATATTTCTCCCATCTTTTTTATTTAATACTGCCAACAAAGGACCTGCAGTGACCACAGCGGGCCTGAGAACTCCCATCTGGGGTCTGCATTTAAATTTCCATCTGAAGTTACAGAAGGGGGCCAGATGCAGTGGCTCACGCCTGTAATCCCAGCACTTTGGGAATCTGAGGCAGGTGGATCACTTGAGGTCAGGTGTTCAAGACCAGCCTGGCCAACATAGCGAAAACCCATCTCTACTATGCAAGAATTAGGTGTGGTGGCATGTACCTGTAGTCCCAGTTACTCGGGAGGCTGAGGCACAAGAATCACTTGAATCCAGGAGGTGGAAGCTACAGTGAGCCCAGAGGGGCCACTGCACTCTAGCCTGAGTGAAAGAGCAAGACTCTATCTCAAAAAAAAAAAAAGTTACAAAAGGAATTGGACATTATAAAAACAGTAAATTTTTTATGAAACAAATGTGTGGGGTGCTGAATAGCCATGGTTACTCTTCAGCAGCTACATTGTGCCAGGTGTTACACAGATGGTATTTCTTCTTCTCAGAACAGCACTTTCAGGCAGGCTTCTTTATCTCCCTGTGGTCCAGAGAAGGAACTGCAGCTTTGAGAAGTTAAGAGGTGGAGGTCACAGAGCAAGTGGGCGACAGACTTGAGCCTGGGTGTCCCCGACTCTCAAGTTCATGCTCTTTCTGTTGAGGGAGATTTGAAAATGAGGAGTCAGTCCCTGGTTGAGCTAAACCAGACTGGCATAAGGGGTCAGGGAGAGATCTGCAGTCTAGCCTGACCAGGTGACATCATTTTCCCCCGTTTTGTTTGTTTGTTTGTTTGTTTGTTTGTTTGAGATGGAGTCTTGCTCTGTTGCTGAGGCTAGAGTGCAGTGGTGCTATCTCAACTCACAGCAACCTCCACTTCCCAGGTTCAAGCAATTCTTCTGCCTCAGCCTTCAGAGTAGCCGGGATTACTGGCATGCGGTATCATGTTTGGCTAATTTCTAGGCTTTTAGTAGAGATGGGGTTTCACCATGTTGGCCGGGATGGTCTCCATCTCTTGACCTCATGATCCTCCCTCCTCAACTTCCCAAAGTGCTGGGATTACAGGTGTGAGCCACCGTGCCCGGGTGTTTTCCCCCATTATTCTATAGCTGAAGCTCTGTCACTGCGCACACAATTTGGTTTTCCTATCTTTAGGTAAGAGAGGCTGAGGACTGCCTACATTCCTCACTCCCCACGGCCTAGGCAAAGTCTGAGTCACCCCAGGAGCGATGGCATGAGAGTTTGCAGAAGGAAGTGCCCCAAACCATCCCAAGAGAGGGCTGGTTGGGATGCCAAAGAAAGAAACACTAAACCCCCCAGGGGATCCATCTAAAGCATTTCTTAGAAGAATTTACAGACACAGGGCTTCATCATCCTTGCAACCGTCAGCAAGATAGGAGATATTCTACCCAGGTATGTCCTCAGTGAGGGGGTCGGGTCATGGAGTTTCTGTGAAGGTTTCAGGCATTTAGCTCAGGGCTGAGGCCACTTTCTGAATGTTTAGCAACATCTTTGATATTTTGGTGTTTGAGGCAACAACCTAAACAACTTTATCAGTGCGTGGGAATGTTCAAAGCCCAGCTTGGGTGCAAGCCTGCAAGGGAAAACATGCAGCTGGCTGGGTTACAGAGTGTTCAAAGCACTGTATGTTTCAAAGAAAGAAAGTGGAGGGAACTGAAGGACCCTCCCAGACGCTTCTGAAACTGTCGATTCTATGGCCGCTAAGCAAGGCGGAGACACAGTAACCCCAGCAGCACCTTGATGCCAAGAAGTGGAGAAGCACAGGTCAAACTGCAGATAGGCCAGTGCTCCAGAAGGGTGCCGGATGGACACATGGGAGGGGATCCCAGTGACAAGCACCCTCACACTGGTGACAGAGGACACGCTGGCTGCCTCGTCCCCCAGGGAGCCCTGCAAAGAAAGAAACACACCAGCATTGCCACGGGAAAAGGGGAAAAGAAAAATGATGATGAACTCTACCAGATATTAAAATATATTCCAAAACTACTGTAATTCTTTTAACTTAGTACTTGTTCAAGAACAGACAAAAATAAATACAATAAACAAAATAAAGAATAAAGTAACATCTAAATGCATATTTTACAAATAAAAATTTAGTAGGCAATAAAGACAACATTTCAAACTGGTGAGAAAAAATGAGTGGCTCTGTAAACTGGTAATGGTACAACTAGCCAGCAATTAGCAAAAAATAAATAAGCTTGATGTCTAACTCAATTCTTATCAAAAATAAGTTCCAGATACATCAATTAATAAATAAGAAATCAAAACAAGAGCACTAGAAAAATGAGGACAAACATTTATAATCTCAGAGGAGAAAGGGCCTTTATAAGCTTGACATAAAATTAAGCCATAAAGAAAATATTGATTAATCTGACCATATAAATTTTTAAAAAGTGGCTAAAGATAGCCAAAAGACACAATAGGGAAAATTTATGTCTTTTGGCAGATGAAATTTTAATTTCTTTAATATGCAAAGAGCTCTTATAAATCAATAAGCAGATGATAAACCCAGGAGAAGAAAAGTATCATGCTATTAACAGGCAATTCAAAGAAAATAAAATTCAATTGACCCTCACTTAAGAACAAATGATCACCCTCATGCAAAATTAAATAGATTTGAATTACAGCAGCATGACTTATCTTCTACTCTTGTCTCCCGCCCAAAGTAAACACAGAGATCTTTTCAAACCCCAAATTTGATTATATCTCTCCACCATTTAAACCCCTTTAAAGGTTTTCCACCACTCTTGGGAAAGGTTTTAAATCCTTAGTGGGCCCTGAACCCATCACTCTTTCTTAACGCCTCTCACCTGAGTCTTCTCTCAGGACCTTTGCATCTGGTATATTCCCTCTCCCTGAGATGCTTTTCCCTCTCCTCTTCCTTCCCTCCCTCCCCTAATGAGCTTCTACTCATTTTTCAGATTGCAGCTCAATTGCCCCTTTCTGGGGGAAACTTGTCTTGACCCCCCAGCCCATTCCCTCACTACATTACCTCTCTCTTTTGTATGTTCTCCTATCGTATTTTAGCACTTATAAAATGTGATTATTAAATTAATGTTTGTCTCCGCATCTGGACCATAAGCTCCATTGGGAAACTGATTCTTTTCCCAACGAAAAATTTATGTTTTGCCCGGCGTGGTGGCTTACACCTGTAATCCCAGGACTTTGGGAGTCCAAGGTGGGTGGACCACCAGAGGTCAGGAGTTCAAGACCAGCCTGACCAACATAGTGAAACCCTATCTCTACTAAATACAAAAAAAAAAAAAAAATTAGCCAGGTGTGGTGGTCATAATCCCAGCTACTTGGGAGGCTGAGGCAGGAGAATCTCTTGAACCTGGGAGGCAGAGTTTGAATGAGCTGAGACCACACCGTTGTACTCCAGCCTGGGCCACAAGAACAAAGTTCTGTCTCAAAAAAAGAAAAAAGAAAAAAGAAGAAAGAAAAAATTACTTTTTTATCTTCATAGTATTCTTGGAAGATAACACACAATGCTTGTCATACAATAGGTGCTCAATTAATAGCTTTGTGTGACTGAATAAATGAAAGAATTATTTTCTCCTGTGATGCTGCAAATATTAGAAAGGTGCAGAGAGAATTGGGCATTTCTAATTAGCAAGAAAAATGGTTAGAGATCAAGTTAAATTGTTCCAAATAGAATGAATTTATCTATTAGCTAGACTTGTAGATGTGCACAAAGAGAGGTGAATGAAGATGTTACTTGCTGCATTCTTTGTGATAGCAAAAAACAAGGAACAGCATACATGTTTTTTGAAAGAGAATAAGTTAGAACAATTATGATACATCATGCAACGAAATGGTGTGTAACCCATTTCAGAGAATGACACCGCCAATCTTTACATGTGGGAAGATCTCCAAGATCATCCCTACGAATTGAAAAAGCAAGCTGTGGAGCATTCCACACAGCATGGTTCTATTTGTGATTTATCAAAGGAAGCGATACATCCTTTCCCTTGCATAGGAAATTTCTGGACAGATGAGCAACAAGTGATGAATCACGGTAACTTGAGGAAGAGGAGCCAGAGGGGGAGATTTACACTTTTCACCTTATGCCCTTCTGGACAATTTGAAGGTAGTCATAAATACATATTACATTTTTAATATTGCAAACTAGTTATTTTCAAAGTTAATTGTTTAATAAGGAATCCATAAGGAGTTCATTAGCACCATAGTACAAGTCCCATTATTTTCAATTATCTTTCTTTCTTTGCTCTCTTAAAGTTCAGCAGTTCTTAACCTTGGACCCCTATCTTCTCTGCTGTCTTTGGCCATTCTCAGCATCATTGGTGACTTCACAGCACTAAGGGAGCTTCATTTAAAATAACAATTCCATAAAACAAAATCCCTCCAAAATTCAAGCAAGCACCCCAACTCTGCCGATGGAATCCACTTGTTTGTCTGGGTTTTCGCATACCGAGGCTCACCTAAACCAAGGTAGTCCAGGGAGGTTCTCCCGTGGTTCCGCATCCTTTAAATGGCCCATGTAAGAAGAGTCTATTCTAGATCTGAACGGAGTTGCTTCTTCCCAATACCTCTCTTTAGTGCTTCAAATTAATTTTCGGGTTGAGCTGCCAAAAGCTAGTTACTCCAGAAATAAATATATACAGGAAGAGAAACAAATCTACCTGTAATAACCATACGGAGTATACCAACGCTGCTTTCAGCTGGAGAAAAGAATTAAGTAACAGCACACTGCGGTGTAGTAGAGCTTGTTTCCATGACGCTATAAATAATAAAATCACCCCAGACACTGCCTGAAGTGAGCTATGAAGGATACTTGATTTCCTCCAGTTCCTTTGGCCGTCTACCATCTGCTGTGCTGCTAACACCACTGAAGGGAGCAGTAACACAGCTAAAAGCCTCCTTCACATTATATCTTTCCCTGTGTGCTCCTCAAATTGGGTATACTGTCGAGGTAGCGGCGTGGCTACTCCTGATTAGAGTAACTCCGGGAGCGTGTTCGTCCATTTCTTCCCCTCTCGTCTCTGCCTCATTGCCTTTGCTTACCCTCCATGTCCTGGCAGCAGATGGTGTCGGTTTATTTCTGAGGGGTGGGCGGGGCCTGACCTGATGGCATGATGACTGCATCTTGATGCAAAAGAGGGGGACCCAGAGAGTGCAGGTGGGTGGAGAGGCTCCAGACACAGGTGTTGAGGCCCCATCAGAGGCAGGAGAGCAAAGGACAGGTCAGTCGGCAGCCCCTTTCTCCAGGTACTCGTTGTTGCTTGTTGCCTCTGGCAGGTGGCAGAGGAGGGCCTGGGCTGAATGAGCTGAATGGAGGAGACCCTTCCCACCCAGTCCTTGCAGAGTATGGGCCTGCTGCCCCCTGGGCCACTGTCTCCTGTGCCCCACTTTGTCCCAATAGTCCATCTTCTCCCCCAAAGTCATGGGTGCTCCCTTTGGGATGCTCTGTCCCAGAAGCTCATCTCTGCTCTCTTTGGCTCACAGAAAAGGTGAGCTCCTTGCACTGCACAACAAAAGAATGATAGGAGCCTGATCTAGACTTCACGGCAGGCTTACTTTTACTAGTTCATTCACTGAGCAAGCCAGTTTTCATCCAAATGTATGTGTCCCTCACAGAAATGACACTCCATGATGATGCTCTCCATCCCTTCCACCAAAATTACAATCCCCCCTGGAGAAATCAGGATTATGAAAAGCAGGGGTGTTCACCTTAGAAGGACCCTAGGAAAATGTTGATAAGAACTGGGGAGCCCAGGAGGAAATAAGGGGAAGAGGGTCTCTCTTAGCCTTTCTTTTTTTTTTCTTTTTTTTTTTTAAAGATGGGGTTTCACCATGTCGATTAGGCTGGTCTTGAACTCCCGACCTCGGGTGATCCACCCACCTTGGCCTCCAAAGTGCTTGGATTACAGGCATGAGCCACCATGCCCGGCCTCTCTCTTAGCCTTTCTCTGTGACCACAGCACAGCCAATTTATCTGTGACTGCAGATAAATTAAGAGCTAAGTGGTGCTGGCCCTGTGCAGAGGCCTGAGTTTGTTCTGGAGGCACCCTCTGAAAATCCAGGCAAGAGGAGCATTCATCCAGGCCAGCGCACTTGTTTGGATTCTCTAAGAGCATAAAACAACAGCAGCGGTGTCATCTGCTTGCTCCTTCACCTCAGAAACATGCAGCCTCCTAGTCAAGAGCATGGCCTACAGAACCAGGCAGAACTGGGTTCCAGTCTTATTCCTATGACCTAACAGCTGAGTAGCTCCTCTAAAACCTCTGAGCTTCCATCTCTTCATCTATAAACTGGATCTAAGGAAGCCTACCTCGTTGGACTGTGATAAAGATAAAACAGGATATCATGTTTAAGGTATGCCTCATAACACCTAGATTTACTTTCTGAAGAGAAAAGTGACCAATTCTTCTTCACATTGGCCACCAGGGAGCTCAGCATCAAATGTCAGACTCAGTCAAAGCAACAAGGCAGGACCCGTGATGGGTACTTTTCTCTCCTCTCCAGGCTCAACATATGTCACTTATTCTTATTTCCTTGGACCTAAATCTTTCTTCTGATATTTACGTTGTTTTATGTTACGTGTTCCTGTTTTAAATTACCTCCAGGACTTTGTGAAATGATTAAATATATAAGGAGAGCACCTGCCTTCTGGGTTGCAGCTCATCACCGCAGGCTCAGCTGGGACGTGACCAGTGTAAACACAAAGATGACTAATATTCTTTTAGCACTGAAAAAATTCTAGGTTTAAACCAACCTTTATTCTCCTAATACATGGAAGGTGTCATATGCAACATTGTTTAAAATTCTACAAGGGTAACTGGGGTGGAAAAAAACTCCAGGTCCTTGTCAGCCCAAGGTTGGGGCTGAAAAGTTATCCCAAGTGTCCTTTGCTCCCTAGGGAGCAGACAGCTGCCACAGAGCTGGGATGTCATGCCTGGCTTATTCTCTCCCTTTGGCTCTCAGTGGAGCTCAGCTCAATAGAGGTTACCGAAGGTCACTGTAGCACATCAGCAAGACAGGAGCCTGGAGGCATCCCCTGCCAACATGGCCAATGTGCCCTGAGGGGGCATCCCACCAGGGGGCCGGAAGACAGGGAGCCACAGGGCTGGGAGGCTGAGAGGGTGGGAGATTTCTCACTTCACCTGAGGTGCAGACAGGCCTAATGAGCAGAGAACACCAATGCAGAGTTTCTCCTATGGTTTCCTGTCAGGGAAATTCAAATCAGGGAATGACAAATGCCAGCGTGGAGCCCCGATAAGCAGTCGTGCGGGGGGAGTGCCCCCACAGTGATGCCGGGATCCAGGAGCCCACGTTCCATTGCTAAAACTGGGACATGAACCACACCCAGAGCAAGCAAGAAGGTTGCAGGGGCCATCGCAGGCCAGGGCACAGCACTCCCTGAGGCCATGCTGTTCCTAGAACAACTACAGTGGCAGACGCCTTGAAAGTCATACCTTGGGAAATCTGCGGGGTCTGCGTGGCTGCTGCTGCAGTTCACCCTCCCCAAGCTCCGCCGTCGTGGTAGGCAAGCAAGTCAATGTCGTCAACGGTCTCTGTGCCCTGCTCTGTTCAAAGCATGGGACCCAAAGCTCCACCCATGTTTCAGTATTTTACAGGTCCTAAAAAATGTCGCTCAGCTGTGAATTTCTTGTCTCTTGTGCCTTAACTTGCAAGACTGTCCCAACTTTCTTCACAGTGTTAGGGACAGGGGTCTGGTGCAGGGCTGATGGAAAGGCAGTGCCATGCAGGGTCCGGCCCGGGCTCTCACCCGAGGGGGTGCAGCCGCAGTTGCCACCTCCCCAAAGACTTTCCTAGCATGCACCTCGCCAGCTCAGCTCACATCCTGCTCCCCTCCTTTCACTGGCACCCACCTTCTGCAACAGCATGTCTCACTGTGTACTGAGCAAGCCCAGGTTCCTAGCTGCTTTACAGATTTTTAAGATTCCTTCCAATGCACTTCCTGGGTCTCCATTATAATCACCACTTGAGCCTCACCAGTTCCAGCAACAATGCCTCTCACCCTTCCTTAATTACCCTCTTCCAGTCACTCAACAAATACTTGGTAAGTACCATCTAAAGGCATTGCATTATAGTGGGTCTTGGAGAAACAGTAAGAAAAAAAATCCATGGCCTGGCGCATCAATGAACTGACAGTGTAACTGGAGAGAAAAAAATCACCTCCAGGAGCACCATTCCCCTGTTACAGGACCCTGGACAAGTCCAGGCTCTCCTCTGCTCACTGGGTGTAAGCTTCTTCTTACTGGCCTATAGCCAACAGGCATGCGGACAAACTCCCCTCCTTCCCTCCTTACATGAACCAAATCTTTTGTTTTTCTTCCCATTCTTAGCCTTGTGACTTGATAAAGTTAAACCTACCCAAGCCCCAGGAGAGGGTCAATCAGAAAACCCCACACCTCTTATCCAAGAATGACACACAAACTAATCAGAGCCAAGGAAACGCAGGGAGACTTTCCGGGGATTTGTGGGAGTAGAGACTGTTTCTCTGCTCTGTAAAAGCTACTATAGGAGACCTCTCTTCCACTGGATGACGTAATCAGAGGTTGTAAGGATTAGAACTCCAGCAACTATTTTGAAACTGCAAGCTTTTCTGGGCTGCCAGCAGCCTTTGGTATAAACCTTGGGAATGAAGCTCACGCCAGGAAGGCAGAGGAGGAACAGGAAGGGTACTTGGCCCTTAGGGATACTTTTTGAGCCCTAGATCAAACTTCACCTGAAGCAGGACTACCTCTGAGTATATCAGTGACATGAACCAGCCAACAACTCCCCTTCGTAGATCAAGTCCCCTGGAGTCTTTCATGTCACTTGCTAACAAACCTGCTCTAGCTGATGTACTCCCTCACAGAGGCATGGTGGAAATTAAGTCAGGAAAAGCTCTCTGAAGTTTACAAAAAGGTCTCCACACCCCAGGCGGTGTTATGCAGCAGGAAGCACTCGGCAGTTGTCCAATAAACATGTTTCATATTTTAAGGCCTGATCACTCCTGCAGAGAAATTATCTCTGAGTGTGAGGTTTGTCTTTGAATCAGAAGTTCCCTAACAGCCTTGATCTATCCAGAACAGCTGCTGTCGAAAGCCACCAGGACCACAGTAATCACAAAAATCATAGTCAACAAGGACTGTTCTGTAGCAGCATCTGATGAAGCTACCATAGGCCATGCTTGTCACAAAAGTCACAGCCACAGGCATCACTCAGTTCATGCTGCCGCCAAGGTTCCCAAGGCCCAGCCTGAAAAAAAGCTGCTTATCTGCATTGCCAGAAACTGAACTGCAATCTCAAAACATTATTTCTGGAAACTGAAAAGAATCCCAGGTAAACAATCAGGGCAAGGGAGAAACCATTGGTAGAGGTTGTCGATTAGTAAGAAACCAAGGCATGTTTGCCTTTGGGGGACAGATTTGATGCACACACTCAAGTGCCAAAGATCTTTCAAGTCTTTTCACTTCACAAGGGATTGCCAAGAGGTCTGGGATCCATCTCTGGCTGAGAAGATGAGCTCAGTCACATAGTTTCATGTGCTCGGATGTATCTCTGAACAAATGTCATCAGCATGTTGATGCTGATGCTAAGAAAGAGGCTGCCCCATGCCAGCCTATACCTCCCAGACACATCTGGTACCTGCTTTTCTCCTTTCCTTGGAGAGTCAGACATGGGATGGCAGCAGGGCATGGGCTCTGACCTCTGGCTTATGTGTTCTAGGCCCCTCAAGTGCTGGGGAAGTTCTGGGAATGCTTCAGTCCACACAGGGCAAAAGGAGAAGACCAGGAGCATCTACAGAAGCCAGGAGAAGTCTCAGGCATGGCCTGGGCATGTGCTTCCTCAGGAACCCTCTTACGAGTGTCTCAGAGGTCCCAGCTGGCCTGCACGGGGCGGTGGTCTCCAAGTCCTCTTTCAGTCTAGGCCACACAGGACCACCACACTCAGTGGGTGCCCACTCCCATTCCCATGGGCCTCAGCTCCCTAGAAACCCAAAACCTTCCCCCACAACACACAAAGACATGGTGGCCATGCCCCAGAGCACAGCCCACAGCACAAACCAACCTGCATTTAATCATGGCATTATCCAGGACAGTGTGACATGTTGCCCTTTGTAAAAACCCATATGTCTACTAATAGAAAACTCTCCAGCTTCTGCACAGCAAAAGAAACAGTCACTAGAGTGAACTGGCAACCAAGAGAATGGGAAAAAATTTTTTTGCAGTCTACCCATCTGACAAAGGCCTACTATCCAGAATCTACAAAGAACTTACCCAATTTTACAAGAAAAAAACAAACAAACAAACAATCCTATCAAAAAGTGGGTGAAGGATATGAACAGACACTTCTCAAAGAAGTTATTTATGCAGCCAACAAACATATGAGAAAAAGCTCATCATCACTGGTCAATAGAGAAATGCAAATCAAAACCACATTGAGGTACCATCTCATGCCAGTTGGAATGGCGATCATTAAAAAATCAGGAGACAACAGATGCTGGAGAGGATGTGGAGAAATAGAAACGCTTTTACACTGTTCATGGGAGTGTAAATTAGTTCAACCATTGTGGAAGACAGTGTGGTGATTCCTCAACTGGGTATATACCCACTAGGATTATAAATCATTACATTATAAAGATACATGCACACATATGTTTATTGTGGCACTGTTCACAATAGCAAAGACTTGGAACCAACCCAAATGCCCATCAATGATAGGCTGGATTAAGAAATGCCCATCAATGATAGGCTGGACAAAGAAAATGTGGCATAGATACACCATGAAATATTATGAAGCCATAAAAAAGGATGAGTTCATGGACATGGATGAACCTGGAAATCATCATTCTCAGCAAACTTACACAAGAACAGAAAACCAAGCAATGTGTGTTCTCACCCCTAAGTGGGTGTTGAACAGTGAGGACACATGGACACAGGGAGGGGAACATCACTCACCGTGGCCTGTTAGGGGGTGGGGTACTAGGGAAGGGATAGCATTAGGAGAAATATCTAATGTAGATGATGGGGTGATGGATGCAGCAAAGCACCATGGCATGTGTATACTTACGTAACAAACCTGCACGTTCTGCACATGTACCCCAGAACTCAAAATATAATAGGAAAAAAAAAAAAAGAAAAATGGTGCTGCCCCAGAAGGACTAAGGCATTGTGGTTGGCATTCTCCAGGAGGCAGGGAGGTGAACTGTGGTGTTCAAAATTGAGAGGATCTGAGGAAAATTGCAATGAGCAATTGTAATGAGTATCTCTGCCTGTCCAGGAGCTCAGCAGAGTAGAGGACAGCTGAAATAGGTGATGGCCTGTCAGAACACAGACAGACCCAGCTCTGTCCTCACTCTGGCTTCAGGCTGTTAGCTTCCTCTTTCAATGCCATCAATCTAGGAGAAATAGCAGGGAGATTTTGCACCCCATGACTGAGTCCCAGCATTTCCCATGCTCTGATGAGGGCACTTCTCCTTCTTGTCCCAGGCAGCCTAACATGCTGGCAGCTTAGTGACATAGCTGAGCTTAATTATGCACAAGAACAAACTGGTATGCAAAATGTTCAGCCAAGTCCTTACAACAAATTGATAAAATATGGTGAAATAACCTTTAATTGGAAAGAAGTTAACCTAGTGGAAGGTAAGCAAGTTAGTAGTAACTGGCAGAATAATTTCTAAAATAAACTAGAGAAACAAGACTTAAGCTCATTAGTGACAACAAGGGTAAGTCAGGATGATCTTGACTTGAATATAAGAGATACTTCTTTTGAACATGGGTCTAAATTATATGTTTCTTTAGAGTGAATAAAAATACATACATATGTATTCCTATGTTTATACATATGTGTACATAAGTGTTGGTTAAATATATATTAAATATAAAATTAATTTTGAATCAACATCAATGCTATTATTTTAATAAATATTTTAAAAGTTTGTCTCCTGAACCTCTTGGCTAATTCTGATGATTAATATTAACAACTCATAATCCAATATTCAGGAAATAGGGATTTAATCACACACAGAGTACACTAAGAAAGGATAAATATACATATAATACACACATATTTGTGTGTATTATATGTATATACATTTGAAGTGGATAAATACACTAAGAAAACACCTAAAGGCCAGTGAAGCAGGAACAAATGCATTTGGAGTAGCTGATTTTTCACACGTATGGACCAGTGCATTTCTAGGAACAACATAAAGACTGAGTTTATTCACTTGCTCAAGCTGGAAATCCTAGTGAAGGGAAGAGGTAGGGTGCGGCTGCCAGCCTGGTCCTAACAGTCGGGGGGGAATTAAGGGTCTATCGTTGTTGTTCTTGAGAAGACAGTGGGCAAGATCAGCTGCCATGAGCAGCTACAGAATTGGTAAAGAACTTGGCCATTTATTGTATTTTTTTTTTTTGATTAAAGGTTCATGTATAGTACTTTTACACAGTAGAAAATTTTTTGTCAATATTTCCAAACAAAATATTTAGGAAACCCATGACACCCACTCCCCTCCCCCAAGTTTCCTTTTTTTTTTACCTTAACAACTGATCCTCCAGACCTGACTTAGTTACGGTGAAATTGATAATGGTAACTTTAATGCATACCTGGAAGAGAAGCACAGAGTGCATAAAATGCTTAAGTGCAAACTAATATAATACCTTTCTTTATTAGAACACAGCTCATTATTACCCAGGTGGATGTTTCTCAGGTCTAACTGCACACACTTACACCCACACATACTTCAGGAGTAATGTGGCTTATAAAATCCTCATATGCTTTTCCCTGCCAGTATGAGTTACAATCTTGTTCCTCAAACACCAGTCATAGAATCCTACATGGTGTTTTACAGAAAGGTGAGCCAGCAAAGGATGAAAAGCAGTATTTTGGAATCAATGGCTTGGGTTCAAATTTGAGCTGCACCCTTTAGTGACTGTATAATCTTGGATGAGCCACTCATTTGTGCTAAACTTTAGTTTCTGATATTTAAAAATTTGGATAATTATATTAACAACTCATAGGTTAGCTGAGAGAACTAAATAAGGTAATAAAAGCACATAGTTACTTATGACACAATGTGTCTTTGCTTGAAAGAAGCTATTATTGATAAATAAAACTTTACATGCTTTGTCTAATAATATTTTAATAAAAATATTACTACAATATATTCTGATATCACTTGATAAGTCAATAGCAAAAACTAGTAAGTATAACAACAGTGTGTGAATGAACACATTGCATCTGAAGGATATTGTAATATGTATTACATATTGTAATTTTATAATATTTACCATATTACAAAAATCCTTGAAGTAGGACTGATCTTGTTTTAGAGATTATTGACTTAAGGATCCTGGAAATGGGATAATTTGCCCCCTGTCACAGAACTAGGCTTGTGTCTTGTGGGCAATATAACCTCTCAAAAGTTAATAAGTGAGAAATCAAACATTGAAAGCTGGCATATTAGTTAAAGTTCTTCTTTGGGGGCGGTCTCTGTCGCCTCAAGCATTTATCATTTCTTTGAGTTAAAAACATTCTAATTATGCTCTTTTAGTTATTTAAAAATGTACAATACATTATTGTTGACTGTAGTCATTCTGTTGCACTATTATATGTTAAATCTTATTTTTTCTATCTAACTATGTTTTTGTCTCCATTAACTATCCCTACCTTACTGCCCCTCTCCATTCTTCTTCCCAGCCTCTGGTAATGTTGGTCACTTTTCTAAACTCTGAAATGGGACTTGGGACATGAGCCCTGGAAGTGGCTGTGTAATTAAATTCCTCGAGGCTGACAAGGAAAATCCTAACTTAAACTTTCAATGATATTTCCCCATCTTATTCAAGAAATGTGCCAATTTCATTCAAGCCGAACACAACTGGTAAAGACAAATAGCTATGAGCAATTCAATAGCTAAAATGAAAGTGACTCTCTTTGGAATGGTGTATTGGAAACAGAAAGAGTGACATATATATGTATGTGTGTATATATGTGTGTGTGTGTGTGTGTGTGTGTGTGTGTGTGTGTGTGTGTGTGTGTCAGTCTTTGGAAAGTGACACTCCTTGGAATGGAATATATATTTGGAATGGAATGGAGTGACACTCTTTGGAAAGGATATTTTTGGAAGGGTGGTCGTTGCGAAGAAATAAAGTTCTGAGGTCAAGTTCCTCATCTAGGTAAGAGCCTGCAGAGTGTGCAGATGTGCCTGGAGCTGGGGCAGCACTTGGGCATGTGGGGTGGGAGTTGTGGCCAGGTGGAGCCTTGTGGGAGCTCTGTGGGAGGGGCAATGGATTCCCAGCTGTCTTCATTTCTGTTGCAACTATCTTGGACATTGTGGTACTAGAGGAGGGGGTTCTAGAGTCTACTGAGTCTCAGGGACATGTGTAGGGAGTGGAGTTCACACAGTTCCTCTCAAAGAATCTAAGAGTATGAGAAGGGGACAAGATGCCCCCACCGCCCATAACTCTACGTATTGACACTGGACCACTGGATCATGATTCTCTAATGTTGTCTTGCTCCTAGAGTTTTCAAATGGGTGACCTCTTTATTTGGGCACATATGATGTGGACATTTGCACATTTAAACAATGACACCTCCTCCTCCCTTCACCCCAGACCCATGGACTCTCAATTAAGCTCTGATTCATTTATTAGTCATAATAATAGGAACAAAGCAGTCTTTGCCAATGGAGGGAAGAGAGAGTTGAGAAGGGAGGTGACTTGTGTTTAGGAGGAGTGGCTGTGGACCAGGAAGGAGATGGCGAGGGCAATGGAGAGGTGCGAAGTGGGGAGAGATAGAGCATTGGCCTGCACCCCGGTGGGCAGGGGCTTGCAACCTAACTAGATGGTGATGACAAGGGTGATTGGAATCAGAATAAACACTCAGAAGAGAAGCAAGAGTGCAGGATGTGTATAGGAGATGAGGGAGAATGGGGGAGAGCTTTCCTTCCAGGTGGGAGCCCATCAAACTTCAGACTCATCACATCATGATAAACAGTTGAGAATTCCAGACCAGCAGTTCATACCTCAGGCAGATAGTGGGGATTTGGCAGTTTGGTTGTCATATAGAACCTAAAGTTTTTGTCATAATCAATGTCTGAGTCTCCAAGACGGATAAGTAGCCGGCCACCACTGATAAAAATTTGTTTCAAAAGGATGGGTTCTAGAGCTGGATCCAAGGTTTCCTTAAGCTTAGAAATTAAAACAAGACAATACAAAAAGAAGCAATTAAAATGGATAGCATCAACTTCACAAATTCCTTAGGCCTCAAAATGTATTGTGAATGAACAATTTTTCAGCGATTGATGGATATTTATTAACATCCTCGCACTACCTCTAACAGTACCTATTTTCCAGTGAGCATTTTATTAGCAATCTAAGGAAATAAGAGCATCTGAAGGTGATACATCTATTTAGATTAATCTTATACACTACTCATTTCCATGAGAAGAAGAGAGAAGCTGGGTAGATTAAGTAACTGCAGGTTGGACTTCAACAAGCCCCATACAAATGAAGATCTGTTCATTTTCATGGTTGTTTAAAACCAGGGACTGGCAATTGACAGCCTGCAGGCCAAATCTGGCCCTGTGTGGCCATTTTTCTATGACTCTTGAGCTATGAATTTTTTTTACCTTTTTTTAAGGATTGTAAAAACATATAAACAAAAAAACACTAAACCAAAACAAAAAAGAATATGCACAGAGACTACAGGAAGCCTGCAAAAACTGAAATATTTACTCCCTGACTCTCTATAGAAAAAGTGTCTGTGAATGCCTATTCTACATGATAGTTACACCTTTTTCCTCAAAGTCAATCTGACTGTTGGTAGGAATGTGGGTATGCAGACATTGCCCAGGGATCCCATCAGAAACATCTTTATGTTGGGATGCATGTGAGGGGGTCCCATGGCTCAGGGGCTTTCAATATTTGACTGTCATCCATAGTAACAAATTTATTTTGCATTGTGACATGGTACCCATACATGTAAATTCTTCAAACAAAAGTTTATGAGATAAGATTTACCCATATTCAATATAATTTTGGGTTAAAAAAATTCTGTTTCATTTGAATATGTTGATTGAGATGGTCTAAACTGATTTCATACCCATGAATGGGTGGAGACAAAGTTTGAATATACCACTCTAGCAAATGTAGAAAGCAGCTAGGGGTATAATGTTGATGACCCTAAGGCACAGAAAGTCTGGAAGAACCAGTTAGAGTGTCCTGTTCCTGGCCGGATCCCTGACAAGGGCCCACCCTCTCTCACAAGAGCACTCTGCTATAGTTAAAAGACTCTTCCATCCAGAGTCCAAACATCACAGAAAACCTTTTGTCCACTGCCATGAAAGAGGAAAGTCCCTCAGGACCTCCTGTGTCATGAAGTAAACCTGAGTTCAGGAGTCCAGTTTGGGGCTAAAATACCTGTGCCAAAGTTTTCCAAAGACTTTACCCTCTCCTGTGACTGGGATCCATTACAGAACCACCCTCGTGTTGGTCAAGACCAAGCTTGGTCACACTGAGGCCCCTTGTGCTCTTTGTGGCTTGAGTTGGGAAGAGTGTAACTTGTGGATTTCCTAGGCAGGCAAGGCTAATTGGATAGTTTATGTGAACCTTCTAGACCTCAGTTTCTTCATTGACAAAATGGGATAACAATAGTAACTATCTTGTGATGTGGCAGTGAGGATTAATGAGTTAATATACATAAAACACTGAGAATAAAGTCTGGCATGGAGTGAACATGCAACAAATATTAGTTAATGCTAACATATTAATTACAATTCCTAGTCATCATGCAGCTGCTGCAGCTAAACTGCCTTGGTCCATGGTCTTTTTGAGCTTTCCATCTTTCTGCTGAAGCAGAGATGCTTCTAGACATGGTTAAACTGAGACTTAATTCATAGCCCATGCTTTTGTTCACTCATTATTTTCTTACTTATAGGAAAATAAACCATTTTCTTTTGTGCCCAGGGCCTTTGCACATGCTGTTCCCTTTGCCTGGGAAGCCGTTCTTTCTAAGCCTGTCATCTGGCTGAGCTCATCACATAGGTCACAGCTTAAATTACTCCCTTTAGCCACATATCTAAGTCAGACCAACCTTGGTGGTCTATCCCTTGGTGACTATCCCAGCCCCCTTCTTTTGCCCTTTCAAAGCTCTCATCACAAGTTCTCTTTCTCTCCCTCTCTCTCATTTCTTCTTTTTCTTTCTCTGTCTACTATCTCTGACCCCACCTCAATTGTAAGCTATTGAGGATAGAAACCACATCTATATTGTTTGCCACTGTTTCTCAAATAATGTTGGAATGAGGGAACAGTTTAAAAAATATCCATTCTTGCAATGATAGCCAAAGAAATGGAGTACCTAGACTCAACAAACAATACTGCCCTCCCTTTCCTCTTTCTTCTTTCTTTCTTTCTTTTTTTTTTTTTTTAACAAATGTTCATTCTTATCTAATTCACTTAATCCAATTCTGAGCTATACCCAGGTAAAGCATAATGTTTATACCCTCTAGAATATTTTACTGGCTTTATGTCATTAGTGTAGGTACATAATCCTGAACTGCACTACTGTCGTGAATTTTCAGAGAAGCTCACCATCAAGGACCATAATGAGGCCTGTGAAATAGCAGTGTCAGGAAACAGAGACCAGCCCTCGTAACACCATGTCTGAAAGTCAACAGATCCTCCCTCCCACTCCCCTTGCAATATGATAATGTATTGTTACCAATCTGAAAATGGAATTGACTGGTGTTTTTAGCATGAGGGGATGTGGCCTGCATAGGATTCCATGTATGACTTGAAAGTTGCGAACTAACATGAGAAAAGGCAGTGAAAAACAAACCTCTTCCAGTAAGACAGGTAAACCAAGTCGGATTGAATTCTCGAGTATTCGTAAGAAATTACTATCTGTGAGCTTAATGATCTTTAAACCACTTTTGCTTTCCTTGCTCCTTATCCAACGGTTTGCCTGTTTGGAAAAACACAGAGCAGAATATTTGCTTCAGAGCATAATAAATGGCTAGAAAGCAAAAGCTTTAGAAGAAAGTGTGGAAATGTTATGCAATCTAGAAACAAATATGAAATATGTATACTATACTGCCCCTGGCAATAAAGACATCTTTTAAGCCCAATGTTTGGGACTCTTCTCTTTGTTCAGATTTGGAAAAAGTAAAGAAAAGAGTCATCTGGGAACAGAGGTCATGACTATGGTATTCAAGTTTGTCTCCCTTGCTTTCACAGCGACTCCCTTTTCCAAATCCTATTTAGTATGACCTGATCCATGAACTTAGGGAGTCAGAAAAGGATGCTGGAGATTGTAAATTCCAGTCAGGCTTGGCCTAAAATTTTATCATACCCTGACTTCATTCTTATTCCTCAGACCTTTTAGGAACAAGGACTACAGAAGAATGAAGACCTGTGGATTTCTGTCCTCACAGAAAACAAAAAACGAATGGTCAGTCCCCTAAACAAAATCAATCAAAATCAAGTATGAGAGCACTTCAACTCTTTCTTTCTTAGTTTCTCACCCACAAAATGAAGGACTTGGATTAGAGGACTTTTACACTCTCTTCTGGGTCTAAATCTCCATGTATGTTAAACCTAAGTCTCCAAGTACATTAAAGTCAACTTTTATAATTTTTAATAGATAGCTCAACATTAAGCAGAACCAAAAGACCACTCTCGTAAGCATTTGCTACACACCTGATCTTGGGGATCAATCATCAAAGGCCATCGTCTGCCTTGAGTAACCAAAATGCCATTTTCTGTTGATGTCAAGTCACGGGGCAGCCCATCAGTGTTCCACTGCCGTATCTCATAGGGATCTCCAAGAATGTTAATGAGACTGAAGGAAGGGTCGATTGGGATCTCCAGAGACTGACAGTCCTGGATCCAACACTCTATAAGCTGTAGAAGGGGGAAGGCTTACTTGAGTAGAGCCAGGAACAATCAGTAAACGAGGGCACATGCAAAACGTGGTGGGCAGTGGTAAGTCAGTGCCTGAAGAGATAAGCCCTCCCTGTCTCCACAGGCATGCTGGCATCAGAGCATGGGACACAGGAAGTAGACTAAAATCAGGAGATCTAGGTACTCTAACTATACCATTAGTTAGATGTGACTTTGGAAACACCATTCCCCCATATGAACCTCAGTTGTCTTGTGTAAATCACTGGGTTTTCAACCAGGTTTCTATTTTCCCTGTTGGGAGACTGTGAAAGCATGTGGAGAAGTTTGGGGTTATCACAATGACTGAGGGTGTACAAGCAATCAGTAGATGAGGGAAAGTGATGTTAGCATCTGACCTCCTTCAATGAGTGGTGCAGTCATGCACAACAGAGAACTGTCTGTCCCCTAAATGCATAATTGGCTCCAGTGAGAAATATGGCACCCTAAGACCTTAGAGTTCCTGGAGACTCCATATGAGAGTCCTATATTAGGTTTTGTAACTCAAGGACAAGGGTAAACATTTTCAGGAAGACGTTTCAAAAAAAATGACTGTAAAATCCACTCAAATAATTTCATTTCCTGGAAATTGCATGTAGATGAAACTTTTATTCTCTGATAAATGAGCAGCTTTCTTTCTTATAGAGATAAAAGCCTAAGGAAGCACAGATTCCTCCTGTCCTGCCTTCTGCTTTCAGTTGACTGGTCCTCTGTTGCAGTTTCACCAACTGAGAACATCTCATCCAGGCTGGCTTTACATACCACTTCTGATCATAAGGGGAAGGAACTCACTGTCCCTTTTCCTTCCCCCAGGTTTCTGAGTTGTGTAAATGATGAATATGAATAGCTTTTTAAGACAAGAGAAGGAAAGGGAGGAATGTGTTAAGGAAAGTCTAGGGGTGGACCATCACTGGCTGAAGGGGGAATGGAGGGCTGAAATATATAAAGAAATACTGCCATGAAGAACCTCTATAGTGGACAGCCTCCATCTGAACTCAGAAAAATAAACCAGCCCTGGTTCCAGTTTCAGTTTCTTCCTATCCTCCTTACAGAAAGTAGGGTTACTCACTGACTGCCGGTACTGGGCTGTGAAAGCTCCATAGTAAGCCACACAAGCTGCTGCTATAAACACGTTCCCAGTGATATTTGATATTTCTTCCTCAAACTTCTGTATGCTTTCTTCCCATCGAACCTGCTCATCTTCTAATGCAGCCGTCAGTTTTCCAGCACGTACTAGACGTGCTTTTGTCAGGGCCATGGTCTTTGCTAGAAAATTTTAAGAAAATCAGATTATATTATTCAATATTTTTGTAAAATATTAAAAGCTTATTTACCTGCTTCTTTTTATAGTAGAATTAGTATTATTTAGCCAATGATATCAATACATCTCTATAAAACCTCACACAAATTCAGCTTTCATTCCCGTTTCAGAACCAAGTCTAAGTTTGCCTCTTCCATATTGAGAGCTCTTTTTCGATACTCTATTACTTTGGCTGAAGACAGTGCTTTCTATGCCCTTGTAGTATTTAGTTTCTGGATCAAATTCACACGCTATTTTGTGTTTTAATGTAACATGCTCCACTAAGTCTTGCTCAGGTAAAGGATGTTGAATATATAAAACATATGAGTTCTTATCTGATACTAGAAGGCTAACGGAAATACACTGTATATGTTGGATAAAAGCTGAAATCTGACTGCCTAAAAGTTCTTGCTCCTTTTGAAAATCAGGCATTTCCTGGCCAATGTAAATTCTATGAGTTACTTACCCAGACTTTCTTTTTCATTTATACTTTTGTCATATTCATCTTGTAGGGCCTTTATTTGATTTTCCACTTGTCTTAGTAATGCTTGCTTTTCTCTCAGGGTAGCCATGGTAATGTCAAGTTCAGCCTAATAAAATCAAGCAACTGTTTAAGAAAAGGCCCCCAAAGAAGGCTGAATTTACCCATTAATAATACAGATCTTAAAAAATTTACATATATTCATATTCCTCTTTTCAGGTCCAAAAAGACTTTGATTTGATACATAAAATTGAAACAAATATAAATTAAAGTAAAATACCAGAACAGAAGTAAATAAAACAAAACAAAATCAATAAAAAATTCCAACAAAATAAATCATAATAAAGAAACAGGTGTGCCAAGTATTTAGGATGAATCAGTTACCAAAATGGATTATTAATTTTAAATGATGCAACAAATTAAATATTCAAGCAATAGTGGAAATTAATATTTCCTAACTAGTTATCCACATCAGAGGTCTGCAAACTGTAGCCTGCAGGTCACATCTAGCCTGCACCTGTTTTTGTACAGTGCAAGCTAAGAATGGTTTTTACATTTTTAAATAATCAGAAAAAATTTTAAAAGAATAATATTTTATGAAATGTGATATTTGAATCCAGTGTTAATAAATAAATTTATATTGGAACACAGTCATGCGTATTCATTTATATATTGTCAATGACCGTTTTTGTGCTGCAACAGCAGAGCTGAGTGCTCACAGCAGAGACCACATAGTCTGTAATGCATAACATACTTATTATCTGGGTCTTTCTAGAAAAAGTTTGTCAATCCCTGCTCTATAGCCACAGTTCTTTTCAGTAACCTGTCTACTAAATGATCATTCTTTTTTCTTCTTGGGAAGATGAAGGGCCTCACAACTGATGGCAGGGTTAAGCTGGTTCTAAAACCTCAGATGACACCATCAAGCGTGGAAGTATTTACCAAACGGAAAAACAGACTATCAGATGCTTGAGCTAAAAAGTACCTTAACAAATAATAGACCTAATTCCCTTTTCTCAGATGAATATACTGAGGAACTCATGTTCCTCTTAGGCTGAAAGAAGGCTGATTTCAGAGGTAATTTCTGAAAGAATATTGCCAGCTCTCGTTTAAAACAAAAGCTAATTTCCAAAAGTTTTTGTCACTGTCTATATTGCGTAGGACCACAGTAACATTATATAGAGAACTTGAATGATCAGTGATAATGGCCTTCAATTCTATAAAATATCACAATCTGGACAATGTACCTGTGCGGCACGGAGCTTTTGTCTTTTCGGTTCAACTTCCTTGACCACGCGAGAGTACAAATCCATAGCTCTTACCCACATGCACATAGATTTGCATGCTTTGGACACTTTCTCCACTTTTTCAGGCACAAAATCAGGATTATTAATATACTTTTGAAGCTTTGCCAATATCTGAGGCTTTATGTTCTCCTTATCATATTCTAAAAGCCTTTTTAGAAAGTTAGAGTCACCAAGAAGTTGCTTTGCTGATGGCCAATCAGGCCTGAAAGACAGACATGATAAATTAATAGCACTGGAGTTAAGTAATATAAGAATGAAAGAAATGTATTCCTTTGAGAATTATGATAGTATCCCAATAATCTTGGTACTATAATTCTGGTAATTGATAGGTGCACCACAATTAATTCATGGGGCAAAATGAAAATGGGTGTCTAAGGTCGTTCCATGCAACCCAGCTGTGGTAGAGAAAGAATTATAAAATTGTGGAGTTTTATAAATGCAAGACAGTATAGAAACAATAGTTTTATTTTTAAAATGCTGTAGGCACTCACATTTTACCTCCTTTGTCATAGTTCCCACCCTTAAAATCTCCTACCAGGACACTGCAATTGCTTTCTAACTGGGCTTTATGTCTCTTTGAACTTTGCTCTTCTGAACTTTTGCCAGATTGATCTTTCTATCATGAAAATCTGATTAGGTAATAAATGTTCAACGATTATCAGTCCCTTCTGCCCACAGCTCTCTATCTGTGCTCTGCAGAGCTCTAAGGGCCCTACTGAGGTGCCAGTTTAAGAGTCAGTGGTGAACTCTCCACCCTGTCTCCTGGAGGCCTGGTGGTGGTGTGGTGCTCTGAGCCCTTTGCTCAGTTTTACATAGAAAGGTTCATATAACATAATTTTATCGAAAAAAGTTTGTATTGCTAAAGAAAGTTTGAAAACTACATCTCTCCAAGATGAAATCTGAAGTGTCAAGTGCAGCATTCAAGATTTTTCATGATGTAATCACTGGCCTCCTGCCCAGCCCCCTCACATTCCATGAACATCAAAGCTCATTTCTGACTTGTCTATGGTCCCACTGAGCATCACTTTCCAAAAAACCTGCTTGCATATTCCCAGCTGGACTTAGACACTCTTTTCTTAGCACTCCCAATACTATACAACTCGCATATTGTAATGAAATTACTAGTTTTCATATCTATCTTCCCACTAGCCTGTGTATGTCTTGTAGAGGAAAACTTATCTTCCATTATCTAGTACAAAATAGATGTTGGGGAAGAAAATACTCTTTAAATCAATTTATTGAATGACCAACTGAAACAATGAGAGGTTGGGGAAGGAAATGAAGATATGAATTAACATGAAGGAAAACAGTAAAGAACTCTCACCAGGTATTGTGGCAATACATGATTCTGAATTACTCACTTGGCATTCAAGAGAATGGAGATTGCTTCCATTACAGTCATGACCAAATCTGGGGGCTTTGTAAAAACTCTGATTTCAGATATATCTGCCTTATCTAAGGAATCCAGTGCTTTATTGGCAGCATCAAGTGCAGGTAATGCCTCGTCAAGATCTCTTTGAGCATCATCAGCTATTGCTTGGGTTTCTTCAGCTTTGACTTTTGCTATTGCTTCATCCTCCTGCACCGTGTTACGGACCTAACCATTGAAACATGACTGCTTAAATGGCTGCATCATTTGAATTTTAATGTTTAAAACAAAGCCAGTAATAATGAGTCATATTTGCCCTTTGGATTAGAGTAACAATGAGAGGAAATTAGCTAGATTGCATTTTATGCTCTCCTTTGTCCATCTATGCCATGTTGATAGCATAATGAATATAAACTTATAACAAACAGTTCCATCTTAGTAGAGGAATAGCTGCTTTATTTTTTATTTTTTGAGACAGAGTCTTGCTCTGTCACCAGGTGCGAGGTTAGAGTACAGTGGTGCAATCTCAGCTCACTGCAATCTCTGCCTCCTGGGTTCAAGCAATTCTCCTGCCTCAGCCTCCCTAGTAGCTGGGCCTACAGGCAGACGCCACCACACCCAGCTAATTTTTGTATTGTTTAGTAGAGATGGGGTTTCACCATGTTGGCCAGGATGGTCTCAATCTCTTGACCTCATGATCTGCCCGCCTCGGTCTCCCAAAGTGCTGGGATTAGAGGTGTGAGCCACCGCGCCCGGCCGGAAAAGCTGCTTTATATTTGTAGGTGGTGCTTTTCTCATAATTCTCTGTCCCATTAATTGGGCTGCATTATTTCTTGGGGACAGAGCAAAGCTGATTTAGTAAAGGGAGATTTTTTTTATAACTTAAAAGCATTGCTAAATTGCTAAAAAAAATTTCTAAATCTATCACTTAATTATTTTAATGACATAGATAATAAAATAATCCAATCATGTCTCATTGTACATAAGTGAGTAGTTGCTGACTGAAGCCTTTCCTACATTCTCAGGAAATGCAGCATACCTGATCAGCACTTTCTTGATCCACTGCCAATTTTTCCATCAGGGCTTCAACATCTTGTGACTTTTTTAAAAGCACAGGCTCTAAAGCTGAAAGATCTAATTTCATTTTATCTACTAGTACGTTTGTTTCTAATAGCTTAGTGAGACCATTCTTCACCCGATCACGTGCCTAAGTGACAATGAAAATTTATATTAAAATGAGTATTATAAACTCTAAGTTTACCAGTATTAACACATATTACTCATGTATTAGACTTTTACATCAATAGAATTGGTAAATCAGTTTGTAATAACTCAGGTTGTGAATATATTACAAATTGGGAAATGTTCAGGTAATGGAACTCTAGGAATGGCCATGGCATTCATCACAGTTGTTTGGATTCATGCCCTCTGGCCATAGCAGCGAGGCATCACTGGGCTGTGACTCACTGAGAGTGAGGACTACATGCTACTGGTTTTATTCCCTGTGGTAGTATGTTGAATGAGTGAGAAACAAGTTCAGATGTGAATCCTTGGAGACTGGAGTTCTGGGAGCTTGTTTGCTCCAGCCAGCAGGGCTGAGGACTCCTAGGGAGACGAGGTCCAGAGGGCCTAGCTCTGACTGCTAGACTCAAACCCTACTTCTCAGTGGTAGAAAACTCTTGACCATATCAAAGGGGTGGTATCTGGTGAAGGAGACACCTGGGAAGAACTGTTTTTCTTTTTTCTTTTTTTAAAAAATATATTTTATTGCACTTTAGGTTCTGGGGTACATGTGAAGAACAGGTAGGATTGTTGCATAGGTAATTACATGGCAATGTGGTTTGCGGCCTCCATCCCTATCATCTATATCTGGCATTTCTCCCCAACTCCCTAGCCCCTGTTGTCCCTCTCATAGTCCTCCTCAACAGACCCCAGTGTGTCATGCTCCCCTCTCTGTGTCCATGTGTTCTCATTGTTCAACACCTACCTACGAGTGACAACATGCATTGTTTGATTTTCTGTTCTTGTGTCAATTTGCTGAGAATGATGGTTTCCAGGTTCATCCATGTCCCTACAAAGGACACGAACTCATTGTTTTTTTATGGCTGCATAGTATTCCATGGTGTATATGTGCCACATTTTCCCTGTCCAGTCTATCATCGATGGGCATTTGGGTTGGTTCCAAGTCTTTGCTATTGTAAACAGTGCTGCACTGAAACTTCATATGCATATGTCCTTATAACAGAATGATTTATAGTCCTTTGGATATATACCCAATAATGGGATTGCTGGGTTGAATGGAATTTCTATTTCTAGGTCCTTGAGGAATCGCCACACTGTCTTCCACAATGGTTGAACTAATTTACACTCCCAACAACAGTATAAAAGTGTTCCTATTTCTCCACATCCTCTCCAGCATCTGTCATCTCCAGATATTTTTCTTTTTTTTTTTTTTTGAGACGGAGTTTTGCTCTTGTTACCCAGACTGGAGTGCAATGGCGCGATCTCGGCTCACCACAACCTCTGACTCCTGGGTTCAGGCAATTCTCTTGCCTCAGCCTCCTGAGTAGCTGGGACTACAGGCGTGCACCACCGTGCCCAGCTAATTTTTGTATTTTTAGTAGAGATGGGGTTTCATCATGTTGACCAGAATGGTCTTGATCTCTTGACCTCATGATCCACCCTCCTCGGCCTCCCAAAGTGCTGGGATT
>CAUYOR010052874.1:49-27640 GCA_963573925.1 Callimico goeldii
CATACAGACACAGACACACACACAGATACACACAGAGACACAGACACAGAAACACAGACACACACACATACAGACACAGATACAGACACACAGACACACACATACACATACACACACACAAATACACACAGAGACACACACAGACACAGACACACATATGCAGACATACACACATACAGACACATACACACACAGATACACACAGAGACACAGACACACATACAGACACAGATACAGACACACATACACAGACATACACACATACACAGACATACACACACACAGATACACCGAGGCACAGACACACATACACAGAAACACACACACATAGATACACCGACAGACACATATACACAGACACACACACACACACACACATACACAGACACACACAGACGCACATACACAGACACACTCACACACATACACCCAGAGAAACAGACACATACACATACACACATACAGACACACAAAGATACACCCAGAGACACAGACACACAGACACACACACACAGACACACAAAGACACAGACACACAGACACAGACACACATACACAGACACACACACAGATACACCCAGAGACACACATACACAGACATACACACATACAGACACAGACACACATACTCAGACACCCACACATACAAACAAACACACAGACACACACAGACACACAGACACACTCACACAGATACACCAAGACACAGACACATACACATACACACACATACAGACACAGACACACACACACATACACAGATACACACACAGATATACCCAGAGGCACAGACATAGACAGACACACACACACAGACAGACACAGACACACACAGACATACACACACACACAGATACACCCAGAGACACAGACACACAGACACAGACAGACATACACATACAGACACACAGAGAGACACACACACAGACACACATACACAGACACACACATACAGATACAGACACAGAGACACACAGACACAGACACACATATACAGACACACACAGACACACATATACAGACACACACACACACACACATATACACAGACACACAGACACACATACACAGACATAGACACACACAGATACACCGAGAGAGACACAGACATACAGATGCACACACAGACACACACATATACACACAGAGAGACACAAAGACACACATATAAACACAGAGACACACAGACACACACACAGACACACACACACACACCAGCACTGTTCCTCCCGGGTGAGGGAGCCTACTGCACGCGCTGGCAGAGTCCCAGGGTGAGGGCTGTGCCAGGCGGTCTGGGTTTCGGGTGATCCCGTCCTGCTGCTTGTGTGCACCCACGTGTGCGCGCAGATCTGCTCCTCTGGGGAAAGCTGCCAGGCATGAAGAAGCAGGCTCTGCTGTGGAGGCGGGCAGGAGTCACCAGGACGGGGAGGAGGAGCAAGGTAGGTGCCTCACTGAGGCCCCCCTTACCCATAAGAGGGAAAGGTGAAGTCCCGAGGGGGACGGAGAGGGCATAAGGAGACTGATGATAAGGGGCCCCCAGGAGCTTTCCCGAGGGAGGCGGGTGGTTGGAGACCAGGGTCTGCAGCGGGGTCCCTGCAGGAAGGGGAACTGCAAATGCCTTGAGAAAGCATGCAGACATTTCCATCTTTCCTGAGCTTTTACGGAGAGGCTCACTGTTCCATCCGTATTTTAAGATCCTTCTGGTCCCCAGCGGAGCCTGAGATGGGAGGGGACATGCAGGGTCTGGGCCAAATTGTGGTCTGTACTGGGACCACGGCTGAGGGCAGGGGCGTGGGGTGGACTTGGGACATATTTAGGAGTGACTTGGCAGCTCCCTTGGGTGTGGGAGGTGAGAGAGAGAAGGCACGGGGGGCGACCTCGAGTCCGTCCTGGTGACTGGCAGAAGGCACGCACTGCCCTGAGACCCCCAATCTGTCCTCCTTCCTCCGGGCTTGCTCCTCCATCACAGACGCCCTCCCCGAACCCGCTCCCACTCTCGGGCCCTCCTGGTGGCTCGGGGTGCCGGAGCCACTCGGTCTCCTTAAGGTGCTGGCTCTGTGCACAGGGTGACCTGGGCTCTGGGCGCCAGTCCTGACGGGGCCACAGGTTTCTAGCTTCCTCCCCAGCAAGTCCGTGAACTTGTCTTATTTTTGAAAGCAGTAAACAGCGACTCAGTGTCTAAGTAGTCACCAAGCTCAGCAAAATAAAGGCTCAGAAGGATCAGAATCCCAACTTCCTGGAAATGCGTCTTGGAGAAGGACGACCGCCGTGGCTCAAGACAGAGCATGGGGCCCTGAGTTTCTGTTTGCCGGCCACGCAGATCTGCCTGGTTCTGTCGGAATCGAGGGGACGGGGCCCTCGGCCGTGGGTTCCCCACGCCTCCAGCAGCTCCGCTGTGGGCCGGCTGTGCTTTGTTTTGTGAGAAAAAGTTCTCTGAAAAACAAAACTGGGGCGAGGGACTTTATCCCAGTGAATAGTGCAAACTGGGGCCTTTGGTGTGAAAGAAAGATACATTCCTGGGGCCAAAGAGAGGGTTTGGGTTTTGTAGTAAAGGCCCCACACAGGGTCCCAATCAGGTCGGGTGATGCACATAAAGGATTCAGACTTGGTTACTTCTGATTAGTCAGTGCAGCTGAGTTCTGAGTCATTGATACAGCTGAGCCCTGATTGGTCAGCTAAACTTCGACTGCAAGGGTAGATGAGCTCTGATTGGTTGGTTCAAGCGAGCTCTGACAGTCCCAAATCTAAAATGGTGCTAGTTTTCAGAGTGCTTGTGTGAGCACCTGTGTGACCTCTAATCCGCAAATAGCCACATGGTTATATTTTAAATATAGGGCCAGTTACCCACATGGGATTCATCTGGAAGGCTGGCTCTTCCAGGTTCACATTTGTTTACAATTTTCACAAAGGTGTCACAGTGGGGACAACAGAGACTAGACTGATTGTGTCCAAAATGCTGATTCTGCCATGTACTATCTGAAGTCTTGGGCAAGGTCCTCATCCTGTCTGTTCTCGGTTTCCTCCTCTGTATCTACCTAATCAGTTGCAGGAATGATCAAGTGAGGCGCTGGGTGCAGGTGCTGGGAAGCGTCCCGGGCATTAGCTGTTGCTGCTGTTGGAATCTGGCCGTTTCAGCTTCACTTGCTGAACCTGGTGGAGAGTGAGCTCGTCAGCCTGAGCACGGAGGGGTAGATGGTTTTTAAGGGAAAAGTCAACATTTCTTTTGGTTCTGCTTTCCCCCAGTTCTTCGCAGAGCTGCTTTCATCTGAGCATGTGGGCCCTGGGTGGCATCTGCGATTTTGACTCCAATAATTATGTGGGTATTTATGTCAGTGCTCGGCAAATCATGACCCTTGGGACAGATCTGGCTAGCCACCGGTTTTTGAATGACCCATGGATGTTACGTTTTTAAACAGCTGGGAAAATTAATATTGCACAGCACCCCAAATATATGCAATCCAGTGTTGAGCGTATGTAATGAAGTTTTACTGGAACACAGTGACACGATTTGCTTATACATTACCGATGGCAGCAGAGACTGAATGGCTCCCGCAGCCTGGAATGCTTGCTCTCTGCTCTTCACACAAGAACTTTGCTCATCTGGTTCAGACTGTGAACTGCCCAGCAAAGATCTTAAGTCAAGCCCAAGGATCAAAAAGGGTGCAGGCTGGTCCCTGTGTCTTTTGCTATCAGCGTCCTGCAATTCCTCAGACATTTTGGTCCACAACCAGATGTAGAAGAATGTATGGACACTGGGGAAGGAGGGTGCTGAAGAGGAGATGCTGGGGAGGGAGCACGTGTGAGCAGGCACCACGGAATGATGCCAGCAAATCCCAGGGCTACTGGCCTGATGAGAACCAAAGCTCCTCTCTGCCCTCTCCTGCCAGGTACAAATGTTTACCTGGTGGCTCCTAAGGAATGTTGGGGACAAAGCTTAAGGCATTGAATTCTTTTTGACAAGCATAATGGCCACGTACATCTTGAATTCATCATCATCATTTGATTTTTAGATATTTTCCACACTACTTTCACTAAAGCTTCAGAGTTAAGAAAAATTCCAAGAGTCCTTTGCTGGGTGGTGAATTGAGGAGGATCCCTGCAGTGGTGGAATTGAATATATGGCCGGGTGTGGTGGCTCACACCTGTAATCCCAACACTTTGGAAGGCCAAGGTGAGTGGATGACCTGAGGTCAGGAGTTCAAGACCAGCCTGGCCAACATGGTGAAACCCTGTCTCTACAAAAATACAAAAATTAGCTGGGCATAATGGCAAGTGCCTGTAATCCCAGCTACTGGGGTGGCTGAGGCAGGAGAATCGCTTGAACCCGGGAGGCAGAGGTTGCAGTGAGCAGAGATGGCACCATTGCACTCCAGCCTCAGTGACAAAGTGAGACTCCATCTCAAACAAACAAACAAAACAAAACAAAAACAGAATTGAACATAATGACATTATTACAGTGGATAGCTAATTAAACACAAACAGGGCAGGAGAAGGCTTCCACTTCCCACCAGGAAGTCAGGTGACCGTCAGGTGAGGTTGTAACGGAGAAGGCTTCCACTTCCCACCAGGAATGTCAGGTGACCATCAGGTGAGGTTGTAACACACCTTCTCTAAAATATTAATTGGTAGTAGCCAGAGCCAGGGAAAGGCAGTTTCTCAATAGATAAAACACCTCTAACTGGTGATTGGCAGCTTCCTAATAAGATCTTAGGAACTGGGCGAGTGGGCTCAGACATGCACATTAAGAGGCAAAGTGAAAAAAAAGGGGGTTGCAATCCTAGTCTCTGACAAAACAGAGTTTAAACCAACAAAGATAAAAAAAAAAAAAAACAAAGAAGGGCGTTACATAATAGTAAAGGGAACAATTCAGCAAGAAAGGCTAACTATTCTAAATACATATGCACAAAATACAGGAGTACCCAGATTCGTAAAACAATTCTTAGAGGCCTACAAAGAGACCTAGCCTCCCACGCGATAATAGTGGGAGGAGAAGAGACCTAGCCTCCCACGCGATAATAGTGGGAGGAGAAGAGACCTAGCCTCCCACACGATAATAGTGGGAGGAGAAGAGACCTAGCCTCCCACACGATAATAGTGGGAGGCTTTAACACCCCACTGTTAATATTAGATCAACAAGACAGAAAATTAACAAGGATATTCAGGATTTGAACTTAGCTCTGGATCAAGCAGATCTAATAGACATCTACAGACCTTTCCACCCCAAATCAACAGAATATATATGGTTCTCAGTGCCACACAGCACTTATCCTAAGTAAAACACTCCTCAACAAATGCAAAATAACTGAAATCATAACAGTTTCTCAGACGGCAGTGCAATCAAATTAGAACCCAGGATTAAGAAAGTCATTCAAAACCACGCGATTTTATGGAAATTAAACAAGCTGGTCCCAAATGACTCCTGGGTAAATAATGAAATTAAAGCAGAAATCAAGAAGTTCTTTGAAATCAATGAGAACAAAGAGACAAGTACCAGAATCTCTGGGACACAGTTAAAGTAGCGCTAAGAGGGAAAATTGTAGCACTAAACACCCACATTAGAAAGCTAGAAAGATCTCAAATCAACACTCCAACATCATGATTAAAAGAGAGAGGCAAGAGCAAACTAATCCAAAAGCTATAAGAAGGCAAGAAATAACTAAGTTCAGAGAATAATTGAAGGGGATAGAGACACAAAAAACCCTCCAAAAATCAACAAATCCAGAATTTGGTTTTTTGAACAAACAAACAAAATAGACTGCTAGTTAGCCTAATAAGAAGAGAGAAGAATCAAAACAGACACAATAAAAAATGATAAAAGGGATATCACCACCGACCCCACAGAGATGCAAACTACCATCAGAGTCTACTATAAACACATCTACACAAATAAACTAGAAAATTTTGAAGAAATGGATAAATTCCTAGACATATGCACCCTACCAAGACTAAACAGGGAAGAAGTCAAATCCATGAAAAGACCAATAACATGCTCTGAAATTGAAGCAGTACTTGGTAGCCTGCCAACCAAAAAATGTCCAGGACTAGACAAATTCACAGGTGAATTCTATCAGAAATACACAGAGGAGTTGGTACCATTCCTTCTGAAACTATGTCAAACAATTGAAAAGGAAGGACTTCTCCCTAACTCGTTTTATGAAGCCAGCATCATCCTGGTATCAAAACTGGGAAGAGACACAACAAAAAAGAAAACTTCAGACCAATATCCCTTATGAGCATCCATGTGAAAATCCTCAATAAAATACTGGCAAACACATCAAAAAACTTATCAACCATGATCAAGTCGGCTTCATCCATGGGATGGAAGGCTGGTTCAATACATGCAAATCAATAAATGTAATCAATCACATAAAAGAATCAAAGACAAGAACCACATGATTATCGCAATAAATGCAGAAAAGGCCTTTGATAAAATTTATCATCCCTCCATATTAAAAACCATCAATTAACTAGGTAGTAGTGAAATATATCTCAAAATAATAAGAGCTATTTATAACAAACCCACATTCAATATCATATTAAATGGGCAAAAGCTGGAAGCATTCCCCTTGAAAGCTGATACTAGACAAGGATGCCCTGTCTCACCACTCCTATTCAACATAGTATTGGAAGTTCTTGCCAGGGCAATCAGTGAAGAGAAAGAAAGAAAGAGTATTCAGGTAGGAAGAGAGGAAGTCAAACTGTCTCTTTTTGCAGACAACATGATTCTATATGTAGAAAATCCCATAATCTCAGTCCCCAAACTCCTTAAGCTGATAAGCAACTTCAGCAAAGTCTCAGGATACAAAATCAATGTGCAAAAATCACAAGCATTCCTATACACCAATAATAGACAAGCAGAGAGCCAAGTCATCAATGGACTCCCATGCACAATTGCTACAAAGAGAATAAAATACCTAGGATTAAAAAAAAAATACCTAGGAATACAGCTAACAAGAGATGTGAAGGACCTCTTTAAGGAGAATTGCAAACCACTGCTCAAGGAAATAAGACACAAACAAATGGAAAAATATTCCATCTTCTTGGATAGGAAGAATCAATATTATGAAACTGACCATACTGCCCAAAGTAATTTATAGATTCAATGCTATTCCCATCAAACTGCCATTGACATTCTTCACAGAATTAGAAAAAAACCACTCCACATTTCATACGGAATCAAGACAATCCTAAGCAAAAAGCCAAGACAATACTAAGCAAAAAGAACAAAACTGGAGGCATCATGCTACCTGACTTCAAACTATACTGCAAGGCTATAGTAACCAAAACAACATGGTAGTGGTACCAAAACAGACATATAGACCAATAGAACAGAGCAAAGACCTCAGAAATAACACCACACATCTATAAAAACCTGATCTTTGACAAACCAGATAAATACAAGCAATGGAGAAAGGATCTCCTATTCAATAAATGATGCTGGGAAAACTGGCTAGCCATATACAGAAAACTGAAACCGGACCCCTTCCTAATGCCTTATACAAAAAGTAACTCAACATGGATTAAATATTTTAACGTAAAACCCAAAATCATAAAAACCCTAGGAAAAAACCTAGGCAATGCCATTCAGGATATAGGCATGGTCAAAGACTTCATAATGAAAACACCAAAAGCAATTGCAACAAAAGCCAAAATTGACAGATGGGATCTAATTAAACTAAAGAGCTTCTGCACAGCAAAAGAAACCATCAGAATGAACCAGCAACCTATAGAATGGGAGAAAATTTTTGCAATCTACCCATCTGACAAAGGGCTAATATCCAGAATTTACAAGGAGCTTAAACAAATTTTCAAGAAAAAACAACCCCATCAAAAAGTGGGAAAGAATATGAAGAGACACTTCTCAAAAAAAGACATTTATGTAGCCAACAATCACGTGAAAAAAAGCTCAACATCGCTGATCGTCAGAGAAATGCAAATCAAAATCACAGTAAGATACGATCTCATGCCAGTCAGAATGGCGATTATTAAAAAGTTCAGAAATAATAGATGCTGGTGAGACTGTGGAGAAATAGGGATGCTTTTAGGCTGTTGATGGGAATGTAAATTAGTTCGACCCTTGTGGAAGACAGTATGGCAATTCCTCAAGGAGCCAGAACCAGAAATACCATTTGACCCAGGAATCCCGTTACTGGGTATATACCCAAAGGAACGTAAATCATTCTACTATGAAGATACATGCACACGTATGTTTATTGCAGCACTATTTACAATAGCATAGTCACGGAACCAACCCAAATGCCCATCAGTGATAGACTGGATAAAGAAAATGTGGTACATATATACCATGGAATACTATGCAGCCACAAAAAAGAATGAGATCATGTCCTTTGCAGGGACATGGATGAAGCTGGAAGCTGTCATCCTCAGCAAACTAACACAGGAACAGAAAACCAAACACCACATGTTTTCACTTATAAGTGGGAGTTGAACAATGAGAACACAGAGACAGACAGGGGAACACCACACACCAGGGCCTGTTGGGGGGTGGGGGGGAGAGGGGAGGGAACTTAGAGGACAGGTCAACAGATGCAGCAAGCCACCATGGCACACATGTACCTACGGAACAAACCTGCACATTCTGCACATGTATCTTGGAATTTAGAGCTCTCCTGCCCTCTAGTCTGCTGACTTACCTTGTGGATTTGCACTTGTCAGTCTCCATACTCCTATGAGCCAATTCTCTATAATAAATCTCTTTCAATAAATACATACGCCCTATTGGTTGTTTCCCTGAGAAACCTTATTAATCCGCAGGCAAACCCACTGAAGCTACACAATGAAGTATGGCCAACGGCTGACTTTACTCTGTCGACCACAAGGCCTTTTTCACTCCCCAGAAGTTATTGTGCACACTGGAGCTTTTCCTATTGAATTTCTATTACGTTCATTATCAAATCAAGGTTTTTCTAATCTAACAGGTGGGCAGACCCAATTATCATGGATTAATATAAAATGTTAAAACGAATTAGAAATTTTTGATCGGAGATTACAGAAATATATGGCTCAACGTATTAATTTTTTCTTTTCTGTAACTAATCAAAACGATTTTATTGAGCATCTGATATACATTAGACTCTGGAGACGCAGTATGTCTCATAAGTGGTTATAATTCAGCACAGCTCTGAAGCTCCCTGAAGCTCAGGCCCACAAACAATACAATTTTGTCCTAAGCCTCTTAAAGTCTGACCACAGGACTCCACACTCACTCCCCTGCTTGTCACAGTCTGTGCTCTGAATTTTACATACGCTTTTTTCTTATGCGGGGATTTTAATTATAATGTCTTTGCTAGAGAATGTGCAAGAAGGTGAAAATTAGGTGTTCTTTGGCAATGGGGACACCTGGGCCTGATGCTTCCCATCGAATCTGTATCATTCAGTCTGCTCCCTCCACACATGGCCCTTGGCGGAGACACTCCGTGCATGGAGAGGTTATAGAACCCAACATTAGCACCGTTGCTGGCCAAATGCAGCCCTCCACACTTACTTTATTTTTTAATTTTTGAACAATGACTTCATATTCATAATGCAAATAGTAAGATTTGCTGTAGGTGGCAAATCTGGAGAAAACATTGTTTCCTAGACCCATGAGGGAAACACACTCTCCCACCCCCAGGTGTCCTGGAAATGCAGCCATCCACCTCCTTCCCTTGTACCTCCATCAGCCTCCTCCTGACAGTGGCAGAAAATTGCAGGAAACTTATTTTTGCACCAAAACAAAGCTTCACTGTGGCATAGAAGGCCGATGCTCTCGGCCTGTCTTGTCCTCATGTCTGTCTGTTTGTAATCTGTAGTTGCCAAGACCAGGTGTGTTTTTCTGAAACTGTCTTTTGGAAATTTACGTGGACTCCTGCACTGTTGTCTGGGAGACACTCAGGAGGGGACTTCGGGCTTGCAGAAACATTTGGCACTGAAAGGACAGTTTCACCTTTCTCTATTGGACTTATTGCAGGTCAGTTGCTTGGCAGTGTCGCTGGAAATCCCTGCCTCTTTCACTGGACTTCATATTACTCAATCGAGTCTATGTTCACCTGCCCTGCTGGGTAAAAAGTGTAGGTAGATTAAACTTGTTAATCAATTTCTTACAATATTCTGTCAATTGAATGTATGCATGTAGCCGTTAAGGATTTACAAATGTATGCTGACTGAAAAAATATTGCTATAAAATACACCATAGGGACAACTGATAAAATTTAAACAAGTACTGTGGGTTAGACAGCAGTACTGCATCAATGTAAAATATTCTGATTTTGATGATAATACTAGAGGTGTGTGTGTAAGAAATTGTCCTTTTTAGAAATGACACTGAAGTGATCATCAGTAAATTAGGGACTGCTTCTCCAAGCAACTCTCAAACAGCCAAGGAAAGGTCTGCCTTTCTCTCTCTTGCTTTCACTGCAAGTGGATAAATCAGTAATTAACTGGTGAATCTGAGACAAAGGTAAAGAGGAGCTCTTTGAATTATGTTTGCAACTTTTCTTTAAGATTAAAATAAAGTAAGAAGTTAACAAAGAAGATGTGTTTTGCGTAAAGCGACTGTAAGGTGTGTATCTAATTGGGGAGGCCTGCTCCAGCAAGCGCGCGTAAACGCAATCCTGCTGTTTATTTTCAGCCACTAAAAACTTATTTTCCTTATGCGTCTTAAGGTTTTAAAGGCAGGAAGGACAACATGCCTTCCTTGAGTCGCCATGGGGCTTATAAACAGAAAAGGGTCAGTCTTCACACCTCAGTGGGGAAAGACAGACCTCCACCTGTTCCGACCCTTAATACCATTTCTTCTTCCTGCCACACGGTGTCGCTGTTGGGGACGGAGCGCACAGATTCCGCAGCGCTGTGCCGGCCCCGGCCCCTGCACACGTGGCCCTGGGTGTGGATGAAGCTAACTGGAAAGGAGGGTGCTGTAGAATGGAGAAGGGGACTGACGTCCTTGGGGGCAATAGTGGCAAGGCTTCACGACGCTGGAATAGCTTTGGCCTTGATGGAGGGGTAGGTTTATTAGGAGCAGAGGAACAGAGAGCAGCACACAGCGGCCCCTCTGTGTGGACAGCAGGGGACTGCAGATGAACCCCGGAGATGGGCAGGAGCAGAGAGTTCTTACAACAGGACCGGAGGGGCTACTGCTTCGTCTTTGGTAGTTTGGGTCCCTGGGCTGTTTGCCTGCGGGTAAGTTGTGCCCTGGCAGATTCTTGATAATATGCAAGGAATTAAAGCTTTTGCATCAGCTGGGTGTTTACCATAGTGTATGGCAGCCTGTCACCACCCGCTGTACCTTGCTTAACCTTTGCAATATGACTCGGCAGCTCCACTCACTTCCTCCCCACCAGGACCTGGGCTGACCTCAGGTCTCGCTTCAGCCAACGGAGCGAGGTAGAAGCAGTGCCCTGTCGATTCCGAGACCGCACCTCAACATGCCTTGAGTGCTTTTGCCTCGTTTCTTAGAACGTTGTCCAGCTTTCATGTAAACAGGCCCCTGCTAGACTGCTGGAGGGTGAGAGGCCGCAGGAGCAGAGATGAGCTGTCCGAGGTGAGGCTGTCTGCGACCAGCCAGCCCTCAGCTGACCCAGCAGCTGCTTCTGACGCACGAGTCAGCCCAGCTGGGGTCAAAAAATGCCCAAATGGTGAGAGGGATGCATGGGTTTTGTTCTAAGCCGCAAACAAAATGCCAAATAATGCACCTCACCCACCTCTACAAAGAAAGATGCCCCCTTCCTAATCCCCGGAATCTGTGAATATGTCACCTACACAAAAAAAGGGCCTTTGTGAACGTGCTGAAGTTAAGGGCTTTGAAATGGGGAGAGCATCCTGGACTATCCAGGCGAACTCAGTGCAATCACAAAGTCCTCATAAGAGGGACACAGGTCACACAGCAGACAAGGTATGGCAGCGGAGACAGAGACTGGAATTACCCAGCCTGTGGATACCAGAGGCCTCTAGCAGCTGAGGAGGCGAGGACCAGAGTCTCCCTGCCGCCCCCAGAAGGAGCCAGCCCAGTAGACGCTTCGACTTTAGCCCAGGACGACTCACTTTGGACTTCTGACTCACAGAACTATAAGAGAATAAATTGTGTAGCTTTTTTTTTTTTTGAGATGGAGTTTCACTCTTGTCACCCAGGCTGGAGTACAATGGCGTGATCTCGGCTTACTGCAACCTCCACCTCCCAGGTTTGGGTTCAAGCGATTCTCCTGCCTCAGCCCCCCAAGTAGCTGGTATTACAAGCGTGTACCACCACACCCAGCTAATTTTTTTGCATTTTTAGTAGAGACGAGGTTTCACCATGTTGGCCAGGCTGGTCTCAAACTCCTGACCTCAGGTGATCCACCCGCCTCGGCCTCCCAAAGCACTGGGATTACAGGCAGGAGCCACTGCACCTGGCCAGATGTGTAGCATTTTAAGTCATTACATTTGTGATAGTTTGTTACAGGAGCAATAGTAAATGTGGTAACTTGTTAGACAGCAAAAACTGACAGACAGCGTTGTGGAAGCCTTAGGACGAGAAAGAGAAAGGGGGGTGCTAACAAAGATGAGAAGGGTGTGTGCTCAGAGGCGCCAACAAGCAATGCTTTAGCAGGTATTTCGAGGAAAATGGTTTTCAGGACATCTGCTATAAAAAATATATATGGGACATTCATCTACTGGTAAATCTCTTGGTTAGTAAGAATCTGTGTATTATGTGCTAGGACGGAGGCAGCTGACTTAAAGATAAATGAAACGTTTTCTTCGCCCTCATGAAGCTCACGATTGCCCACCCAGAGCTTGTCCCTCACGAAGCTGGGCCAGAAGCAGGGGCTTGTCCTTGAAAGAGCCTCCAGGCACTTCCTGATGAGCCGGGCCTCTCCTCCCACACTGTGGTTCCCCTCACACCAGCCTGTCCGTCCCTCTATCCTTGGCGCGTTTTCTCCCTATTTTTTCTTAGATGAAAGTCCAGGCTCAAGTTTTCCATCTGTACCTTCCCCCCAAGCTGAGCCTTCGTCTCTCGCCCCTGACTTGGCACATGCATGACAACTCCTGGGAAAAGGACTCCTCTATTCTAACGGGCTCCAGGATCACCCCAGCTGCTTCTGAGGATGTGTCCTCCACAAAGCCCTGCCCCAGCCGGCCCTCACTTCCCACACAAAGGCCTGGATGGCAGCCACATGCTGGGGTTGGGCCTGACACGATCCACATTGTCTGAGACATTCTCTGATACCCTCACGAGCGAAGTGCCACAGGAATGTGGGGTGGGGGGATGGCTTCTTCCCGGGGCCAGGGAAAGCTTCTCCCTAGAGGGCACAGAGAGGCTCTTTTACAGCAGCAGGTAACTGGGACTGGGAAGGGCTTCCATCTGCAGCTAAAGCAGGGCAGAGGTGCAAAGGCACAGAATGACACAGTAGCGAAGGCCCGTCCTCGAAAGTTAACACATGATCCCCACACACATATTTCGGTATAAGGTATTTACTTAGCTCATTCGTGAGAGAACTGGGATGATAAAGCTGGTTCACAGGACTGGAGAAACCGGCAGTGCAAATCAGAATGAGAGTCCAGGGATAAAATCAGATACAAGACTGGAAATGTCCTGCAGGACAACGGAACCACCGCCTTTCAGGCCATTTACTCTGCCAGCAGAAAGGGTTGCGGCGTATCAATGTGCAACAAGTTAACATCCAGCTTCATAGAGTCTGGTCCTTAATACACAGTCAAACAATTGGATTTTTTAGTGTGGCGTCACCCTAAAACTCAGCAGCCTGAACCAGCACACGTTTCTTGTCTTGCACAGTTTCCGAGGGTCTCCGTGAGGTTCCGGTCAGGCTGTGAGCCTGGGCTGCAGTCTTCAGAAGGTGCTGCAAAATCTGCTTCCAGGCTTCCTCAGGTGGTCCTTGGCAGAGGGTCCAGATCTTCTCAGCATGAAGGCAGCCCCTCTGCACAGCTGCTCACAAGACCTGGTGGCTCCGTCCCCCCGGGAGTGATGAAAAGGGACATGGGGAGGGGAAAGGGGGAGGAGCCAAGATGGAAGCTGCAGTCTTTTTGTAACCTAATCTCAGAAGCGGCAGCTCCTCACTGCCATTGTGTTCTGTTCTCTAGGCACAGCCCACGCCAGGGGAGGGAACCTAAGTTCCACCCTTCGGGGAAGGATTATCAGAGTGTGGACATTTCTTAAAAACCGCCATATCGCCTCCCCCAGGGAGTGTGATCAGTCTCAGGCAGTCCTGCTCAGCAGCCAGTGCTCTCATGTGGCTGTCAGAGGGTCACACAGCAGTCTTTTGACTCATCCCCATGTTTTGGGCAATTCTTCATAACAAAGGCGTGTTTAGTGACACCAGGGTCATCCAGCAGGGTTGGGCGGGAGACGAGAGAAGACACAGGCTGGAAGGACAAGCTGGCAGGGTGGGAGCAGGCCTGTAATCCTGGAATATCTTGTCACATGGGGACCCTGTCCTGTGCTGGCCTTAGTGTGGGCTCCGGGCACCTGACCCAGCCCTGCAGTCAGTCACCAGATGGGTATTTTAAGAGGTTCCTGACACTGTTGGGAGCTGGGCTGGTTGGGAGCTGGCAGGGAAGGTCAGGCGGAGACCTTGTCCTTGGAACCTGCGGGAAGGCTGTGGGGGAACGGGCACAGGGAGCGTTTGAGGGAAATGCTAGGGTGAGAATCAACCAGGCCCAGGGCTGACTCACAGCCCTGCTGAGCATCACAGAGTGAGCAGAGGAGAGACAGGAGGGCAGAGGCGGAGGTGCCGTGTGGAGCGGGGAGAGGACTGGTGCCTTGCGCTGCCCCCCAAGACCTCCATTTCAACATGCAGGGTAAAGATGAGGGATTTTGAAGGGGAGCTGAGAAGCGTGTCTGGGAGGTGACTGAACAAATGCCAGGGGTCCAGGCTGTGAGTGGGCCGATGTCTTGGGTTTGGGGATTTAGAGAAAGCCCAAATCCCTCGTCTCTTGGGGGGATGGGAAGAGCAGGCTCCTTCTGAGATGCAGGAGTCACAGCAGTCCCAGTGACTACAGGGCAGCTGTGCCCAGCGGCCGGCGACCAGCAACAGGCAACACGACTGTCCAGGATCAGAAGATGTGGAATTAGAGGAATTAAAAACACCCTGAGTGCCTGCAGGCAGGGGGCCCGGTGGCAGGAAGTTCCGTCTCCTATATAAGGTAGAGACGCTTCCTGTGGGGGCCAGACAGGTGCTTCTGCCTGGCACATGCTGAGCAGGTGGCTCGGATGCAGGGAGTGCTGGCGGATATGCGGTGCCATGGTGCCTTGCCTGCAGCTGGTGGAAACCCCACTCCCCAGCTCTGGGACACACCCTTCCAGAAAACACAGTGGCGATGGCTGACACCACACTTGGCACAGTCTTCAGTGTTTGTAAGAACAAGAACCGCATGCATCTGCACACACCGTACCTCGTACCACTGGACAGGAGGCCTTGTCCATCGGACTTGGTGGCATGTGTTTATGTGGTCACCCCGAAAGCAGACTCGGTACTGGGAGCAGGCGGTGCACCTGGGACGTGATCCCAAAACACAGGTTCGAGGGGGTGGGGAAGTGAGATGGGACGGGAGGAACGGCTGCCGTGGGAGGGGTTCTTATGGGCGGATCTGGGCAGTGCCTTATTCTTTTCTCACTGCCCTTATGCCTAGAAGTGTTCTCTCTGAGTTGGACTGTAAACTTTCAAGTTTCTTTTCTTGCTTTCCTTCTGCCACCCCATTATTTCATTGTTAATTTCCTGGACAATCAAAACCATCATGAAAAATATCTGCACCTCCCATGTGAACACGCTTGTCCAGTGGTGGGTGTGGGGGCACCTGCCTACGAGGTCTACCCTGGCAGGGGAGGGTGTGAGTGAGACGGAGGTGAGAAGACGGAGCAGGGGGCGGCTTCCTCCAGAGATACCCAGAGCAAGAACACTCCCTGATTACATGATGGAAATCCCGTTTTCCCTCTCACTCAGTGACAGGCACTTGTGTGCTCTGGCCGGTGTCTGAGGATGTAACTCAGGTGTGGTTTCCACATTGGTCCTTTTGTCAAAGTACATCCTCCATGTGTGTTTGGCAGAGCAGGATCAGGTAAGAAGAGGCAGGCCAGATGTCAGGTGGGATGGAAGCTGTAGGGCAGAGGTGGGCATGACTGTGCTGCTGGGTGGGCGGGGGCTGTGGACAGCTGAGAGGCTGGCATTGCAGTGTGTCTCCGCAGGGCCACCACTCGGTTGAACCATTTGGGCCACGGAGATCCCCAAAAATCTAAAAACTCATCCCCAATATATGAATGTCTATGGACACACGTGTTTTAGCCTCATGATGCTGACATAGTGTATTATTTGGAAAATAAAATATACATTAAAATACAAAAGATACAAAGAAAACAAAATGAAATAAACAATGTTTAATATATTTTCTTATTATGGACACAATTTTTTAAATTTTTGAACTAAAGTGGTGTTAGAAGGATTACTTATGCTATTGGCCATGCTGTATAGATTTCATAAACCTTAGGTTATAATTTCTGATGCAGCAATTCAAGCTTCTCAGTTTGGGATCTGGTCTAAGGGTTGCCTTGGTTGGGAAGATCCCTCTCAACATATGGGGTTTCCCGAGACGCAGTGAGTGCCCACAGCTGCCTAAATCACAGCGCTCACATGTCCGGCTCCATTCACTAATCACACAAAGGCTTGTGCTGAAATGTGGCTAAAACTTATTTTTTTATCTCAGTTTTTCTTACAAAGTATTTGCATTTTTTATAATTTTTAGACAAATAGCTTCAAAATCCACTAACACACTTTGGAAGATTTTTAAACAGATTACACAGTTCTGATTGTAAGCTTTTTCAATGTATGAGGCATGAAGTTTTAAAAAACAAATGACGTGTTTATGTTATTTTTGGTAACAAAATCACCTAAGGAGGAAAGAGTTCCACATACGCTTTTGCAGTCTCTCTGTAGGGTAAGTGTCCTTGAAAAGTACTTTCCTTAGCATGTAGTGTTCAGCATCACCTTTGCCTTGAAAAGACAGCTGGAGCCTGTTTATTGTTTTCGGAAACATAGCTGGATTGCATCTTGATGAGGTGCTCTTGTCCACCCACAGAGGACAGTTCAGTCAAAGAAGTGCCTGCCTTTTGTAAAAGAAAAGCACCCACCTTGAAATCACTTGTCTGAGTACGTCAGCCACACAGGGGGTTGCTAGCAGAGTGGCGTGAAGATTCTTACCTGTAAGGAAATCCATGCGCCCAGGTGCGCCTAAGCTGCACAGATTGCAGCAGTGTCTCACGCCTGCCTCTCCACTTGGCAGTTCCTGTGCTTCCCTCTGGATAGCTCAGAATTCCGGGACCACAATGCTTGGCCACGTGGAGTTAATCCTTGCACTGAGTATTAGGAAACATTCTTTATTATAAGCAGGTGAAATAAGTGCAGACCGCTCTGTGTATCCTTCCCATACCCCCCCAGATTATCACACACGCCCTTGGGGTCCCACATCCTGCCTTGGAGACTGCTGATCCGGGCTAAGCACTTCCAGCTCCACTGCCCGAGCCCAGGCTTGTGCTGGCATCCTAACCCCATGGCACACTGAGTCAGGGCAAGTGTCTTAGTCTGTCCGACTGCTCAATCAGAATACCATAGACTGGGTGGTTTGTACAAAACAGAAACTTATTTCCCACAGTTCTAGAGGCTGGGATGTCCAAGATCAGGACACCTACAGGTTTGATGTCTGCTGTGGGCTTTCTTCCTGGTTCATAGACATGTATTTTCACGATGTCCTCACGTGGTGTGGGGAGAGTGAGGAATCTCTCTGGGGTCTCTTTTCCTAGGGCACTAATCCCAATCACGAGGACTCCACCCTCCCAAAGGCACCACCTCCAAATACAATTATGTTGGGGATTAGGCTTCAACATATGAATTTGGGGGAATGAAACCATTCAGACCATAGCAGCAGATGTGACCACCACTGTCACTTTAACAAGGAACATGCCATCTAGACTCTCCCACTAAATGAGTCAGGGTTCTCTAGAGAGATGGAACTAATAGGATACATGTATAGATAAGGGGATTTTATTAGAAGAATTGGCTCACAGGATCACAGGGTGAAGTCCCACAGGCCATCTGCAAACTAAAGAACAAGGAAGCCAGTCTGAGTCCTCAAACCTCAAAAGTAGGGAAGCCGACAGTGCAGCCTTCACGCTGTGGCTGAAGACTAAGAACCCCCGGAAAACCACTGGTGTAAGTCCAAGAGTGCAAAAGCCAAAGAACTTGGAGTCTGATGGTCAAGAGCAGGAGGCATCCAGGACAGGAGAAAGATGAAGGCAGGAAGACTCAGCCAGTTGAGTCCTTCCAGGTTCTCCTGCCTGCTTTATCCAGTCACACGGGCCGCTGAGGAGATGGTGTCCACCCGGATTGAGGTGGGTCTGCCTCCCCCAGTCACTGACCCAAATGTTTGTCTCCTTTGGCAACACCCTCACAGACACACCCGACAACACTTTGCATCCTTCAGCCCAATCAGGTTGACGCTCAGTGTTAACATTCACACACATACTCTCTGCTAAGGGTTCCCAATTAGGGATTGTCAGGTCCTATGCTGGGTATTTTGGACGTTCATTCTGATCCTTGTATCTTTCTAAGGTAAATCCATGATTCCCATTTTATAGACGATGCGATTGAGCCTGGCAGGTGTGAGGTCCTCAGGCTAGAGAAGGGTAGAGGCAGAAGGCACAGCACAGGCTGCCTCTACTTGCCATAGCTTTCCGGTAGCCCACGCCCCTGTCTCACCACCTTTTCCCTGCCTTGCACACTTCCGTTTGGAAGGGGAGAAATCATCCAGCCAAGACAGATTTATCTCCCTCTTTACTGCAGTGAGCCATTGCCCTGGGCTGGGTTGAGCTACCCTCAAGATGTTCTCCATTCAAGGCTGGGCAGTAGGCTTGGGGATTGCAGGGCAACGCCCTTGTCAGGGCTCTGGGCCAATGCTGGTTTTCAGCAGGGTTCTGGCCCATCCTCACCCTCCTGCAGGTGACTGTCAGGGGCAGGCACAGGCTGCTCCCCTCATGGACCTGGCCTTGGGCTTGAATAAACTCATAGTTCATCGAGCAGGCTTGGGTGGTCAATATGCCTTTATGAATTTGAGAAGCCCTTTCTGTCTCATCATGGGTGCTGAACCCTCAGTCCGTGGAAAACTTGTAAGGAGTGCACTTGGCCAACTAGGTCTTCCTGTTTTAAGCTCTGAAAGTTTCTTTAAAAACATAAACAAATGGAAGTTGTTTTGGATTTTGAGTAAATATTCCCCAAGAGCATTTAGTGTGAAACATGAGTAAGCAACATATGGGCTACATTTCCTTCAAAATACACACATTTTAGAGGAAAGGGGCTTGGAAAAGTACATCCTGAACTTCTGCTGAATGCAAAAGTATCTGGAAAGATGACTGAATCTCATTTTTGTCTTTTTTTTTAAGTTTTTAATTATATCATCTAAATGCAATTTCTGAGACTGGCATTCACGGGGTGCCCGTTGTTGAAAAACCATTCTCTACCTCTGTCCTCCTCCCACAGGGTTTATGTTTGTTGCTGGCAAAACTTGGTGTCAAACCTTCTGATTTTCACAGTAAAGGAAGGGAGACCCAGAGGAGGGACCAGACTCCAGCTGGAAGCCTGGCCTTGGCGCCGGCTTACCTGCCACCACCACGGTTTCCGGTGCACATTAGCCCAAGAAAGGGAGGGCTTACACCTACCAGACTGTAAGGATCGCATCGGGTCAGTTTCCTGTTTCTACTGGCTAAAAGAAACTGACTTGAGGAAGTTGGAATGAGAGAGGAAATTATTGAAAAGACGTTGGGCTTCTCGAGGAGTTTAGGGAAGACTTGGATTGGGCAGGTTTGGGGGTCGGTGTTCTCTGCAGCCATCGTCGGCAGGACCTGGCCCTCAACTCTCAATACTGTGATTCCATTCCAGATTCCCAGGGCAGGACTTTGTGCTCCAGCGTTGGGGCGCCCATCCCCAGCCCCTGGAAGTGACTTACATTCTGTATCGTTAACCTTGAACAAAGGTGTGTTCACCTAATGCGCCTTCCCACACGCTGTGGCTGTTCAGCAGCCCCAGTTTTACTGATGCGCTTCTAAAGCACAGCCTCCTCCCTTTCTCCCTTTATTCCTTCTTTGAAGAAATATGTATTTTTTTTCAATTAACAGCTAATCCAACAGCAGCTAATAGTTTACTATATACCTCACATGGGTTTAAGGACTTCCCACGTATTATTTAATTTGCACAAAACCCCAGGAGGGACGGTGATTGTGCTGTCTGTTATGACCACCATTTAACAGCAAGGAAACTGTTGACAAAGGATTCTGTCGCGGAGTGAGGGCTCTTCTCTGGCTTCCCACTGGCCTCCCACGTGTGAGCTTCTTGAGTCTGGGGTCACAGCACAGCCTGCTTTGTACCCCATGCCCAGCACAGAGTCCTGGGCAGTGAGGGGCTACTGCCGTTTGTGTGTGATGCTGACTCTCTTGACCTGCTCCTGGGAGCCCCTGGCCTGGGAGGAGAGAAGACACAGTTTGGTAAGCAGTGAGCAGAATAAAAACAAAAAATGGTTGATTTTGGCGCCCAGCAGCTGCAGAATCAGGATGAATGACCTTCCTCAAGTCCAAGCTACCCTCAGCTGCTATGCGTTTATCTGGGAGTGCTCAGCCTGAACCTAGAATGCAATCTGCTATCTACTGAGGCTGGGCCATCGCCTTGTCGGGGGCGGGAGGCTGGCTGGCTCGGAGATTGTGCAAGCAGGAAATCGGTCTCAAAAGAGGGCTCTGAGGTTTCTTAGCCCATTGGGATGCCATTGGGCAAGCCACTCATTTCAACATCTTGAGAGAGCAGAGACCAGAATACACTGAGCTACTCAGGCTGGCACGGAGGTTGGGGGTGCAGGATCTTTGCTACGAAAGGGAATGGGTTCCGATGTCTGTTTGGGGCTCAGAATGTCCTGGAGGTTTGGTCTGAGGGGAGAGGAAACATAAGGGACACCCTAGTGTCTAAACAGGCATTCTGGTCTTCTGTTTCAATTCAAAATCACGGGACTTCCCTCCATTTGTGCTTGTATAGGGAATGGCGATGTTCCCTAGCCAACCTGTTCCTTCCTCCTTGGCCTCCCTTGGTCCCCCTCCCTCCTTGTATTCCTGCATGTTCTAAAAAGAGACTCTGAGGCGGCCTACGTAAGTCTGTCAAATATACGATTTGGTTGGAAGGCATTAGGCATGACAGACAACCTTTTATTTTGTGAGCTGTCTCTCCAGCCTACCCTGCAGGACAGTGGGGAAAATGCTCTGCTGCCGCGCGTCCCGGAAGCCCAGTCCCAGGCAGTGCTGCCTGCGGCCTCCTTAGATTGACACAGCTGCGTTGGACGGCTCAGCCCCTCCCAGAACCCTTTCCAGAACTCTCCAGGACAGCGGGGCTGTAGGGGCTGCGTCGGTCTGCTCAGGCTGCAAAACAAAGTCCAGTGGGTCCCTGGCAGCCGTGGGTTCCAGGGCCATGGGTTCTGCGCCATGGATTCAACCAACTGCAGGTCAGAAATAGATGTTTTTTTAAAAAGGCAGGTTGCATCTGTACTGAACATGTACAGATTTTTTCCCGTCATTCTTGCCGAAATTGTACAATATACAGGCTGACGTCTATTCAATAACATTTACAATGTATTAGGTGTGATAAGTAACCTAGGGATGGCTTAAAGCGTGTGGCAGAATGTGTGTAGGTTACACAGGAACACTACACTACACCACTTTATACCGGGGACGTGAGCATCCGTGGAGTTCGGTATCCGCAGGAGGTCCTGGACGCAATCCTTTCTGGGTACCAAAGGATAACTGTATCACAGACCAGGTGGCTCAAACAGAAATTTATTTCTCACAGGTCTGGAAGCTGAAGTCCAAGATTAGGGTATTGGCAAGGCTGGTTTCTCTTGAGGCCTCTCTCCTTGGCTGGCAGACGGCCTGCCATCTTCTCCTAGTGTCTTCACATGTATGTGCCTGTGTCTTAACCTCCTCTTACCGAGACACAAGACCTATTGAATTAGGACCCCACCCCCCCTGACCTCTTTCAAGGCCCCATCTCCACATACGGTCACATTGGGAGTTGGGGCTTCAACACATGAATCCAGGGGCTACAATTCAGTCCATAACTGGGTGCATTTGACCTTACAGCTCAGTCTCACGCTTGCCCTTGGTGTTCGCTGGCTGCCGTCCTCTGGGTCGTCTTGGTCAGGTGTCTCTCCTGGGCATGGGCAGAGCTGGCGTTTGCTGCTGCAGCCAGGGCTGGAGGACGTGTGCTGTGCTATTCCAAGGGGCCCAAGAAGGGAGCAAAGCAAATGCCCTTCTGCTCTTGGTGTCCCTCAGCCTGGACTTTGGCCTGGAGAGAGAGGCTGTGGGCAGGAAGCTCCTCTCCTGCTTCCCACCTCAGCCTCCTATTCCCGCTGTGGTCAGACAGGATAGGTGACCCCTCCCTCTTGGTGACCCCTGGAGCCTTCTAGGTGACACATTTTTCTTTTTCTATGTAGTATTCATTCTTGTCTTTCCTCCATTTCCCTGTATCTATGAAGATGGTTGGAAAGAGAGGTGCTGAGAGAAACGTGCTTACCTGTAATGAATAATGTAAAGATGAGTTTAAACATTGAAACACAATCACACTGAGATGTTGCTCTGGTTTGAATACAGCTCGTCCCCACCAAAACTCATGCTGGGGCTTGGTTCCCAACGTGACAGTGTTGGGAGGTGAGGCTTTTAATAAGTGATTAGCTTGTTAAGAGGAATTACAGCTCTTCTCACAGGAGTGAGCGCTGCTCCCTGGACTGGAGTGGTCACCTCTAGAGCTGGTTATTATAAAGGAGGCTGCCTCTCTTTGGGGTCTCCTTGGCATACGCACACACCTGCTTCCTTTTCCACATCTCTGCCATGTTCTGATGCACCTTCAGGCCCACAAGTCGCAGTCATTAATCTTTGACTTCCAGAACCATCAGCCAAACTATACCTCTTTTCTTCATAAATTACCCACTCTGAGACCTTCTTTCATAGCAACATGAAGCAGACTGCGACAGATGTGCTCCACTTTCTCCCTGGGAAACAGAGCCATGGTGAGAGCATCACAAACTTCTCAGGGCTTCCCAGGCCATGACCCAGCTGGTGGCCCTTAGCTCTGCCCTGTCCCTTGTGGGCTCAGGCTCCCGCTTTCCCAGTCTGGGTCCCTAGGAGATGGGGTGTCTGGTGACTGACTCACATTCTGAGTTTGGCCACAGAAGCCAGAGGTCCTGGCCGGGTGCGGTGGCTCACGCCTGTAATCCCAGCACTTTAGGAGGCCGAGGCGGGTGGATCATGAGGTCAAGAGATCGAGACCATCCTGGTCATTATGGTGAAACCCCGTCTCTACTAAAAATACAAAAAAAAAAAAAAAAAAAAATAGCTGGGTGTGGTGGCGCGTGCCTGTAATCCCAGCTACTCAGGAGGCTGAGGCAGGAGAATTGCCTGAACCCAGGAGGCGGAGGTTGCAGTGAGCCGAGATCGCACCATTGCACTCCAGCCTGGGTAATGAGCAAAACTCCGTCTCAAAAAAAAAAAAAACTATTTCTAAGATATATAATGGGAAAATATAAAAGTAGCTTTTATAATTTAGTAATATAGTAAGCTATTGTGTTATTCTATAGAGTTTATTCATTAAGTAAAGGAGTTTTGGTTATTATCTACTTCATGCTTTTTATTGTTACCGCAGTTCATTCCCTTGAAGTTCTCCATACACAGTAATTCTTAATGTTAGTACAAATTTGAAAGAAGTCTCACATTGATTTTCTAAATAAATAACAGTTCGATTTATCTGTTCTTAGTTAAGATTTAAATATATTTTAGTTGAATATATTTGCCTGGTTTAACATAACATTTTGAAACCACATAGTTTCGGCCTAAAGTGAAAAGAAATGGCTCAAAATAAAGCAAACAAAAGTCCATGTGATAAAATGTAGACAGACTTTTGTCTTCTAGTATAGATCATTAAGTTTAAGTGTTCTTTTTGTTTTATTTTTTAATCAGCTCCTCAGAAGAAATATCACGTTACCAAGAAAGGATTCAGAAACTGCAAAATGTATTGGAGTCTGAGAGAGAGAACTGTGGACTTGTCAGTGAACAAAGGCTAAAACTTCAGGAAGAAAATAAACAGTTACAGAAAGAGACTGAGAGTTTAAGGAAGATTGCCCTGGAGGCTCAAAAAAAAGCCAAATTAAAGGTATTTTCAAGACTACAGTTAAATGTGTACTTAGGAAAATCCAAGTATGGAGAATACTTAGACCTAGCAAAACATCTTTAGCCCCCCCCCCTTTTTTTTTGCCTTCTCATCAGATAGCACTATGTCATAATTCAGAGTGTTAACCAGTCATTTCTGTGTTGTAGAACTTGGCAGGCATGCTTGAAAATGATTGCCTTTGCCACACACAAAAAAATTCTTTTCCAACCACAAAATATACTTATATTTTCTGCCAAAGCAATTTAAGCAAAACTGGCAAATCCATAGATTAGATAAGTTTACAGACTGCGTTCCTCTCTTCTTGCTCTATAGTAGCCTTTGAAAAGTTCAACGTCTATAAAACTAACTGTATAGAGGATGTTACAGCAGTAGGCTCTGAGAACCACTCATAGCTAGTCTGAAAATTCCATGGTAGGAAGAAGGCAGAAGGCAAAAATGTCATCTAAAATAAATTCCCTTTCTTTTCTCTCTTCTTTCCTTCTCTTCTGATGCTTATATGGTTTGATAATAGGAAGATGATCATCTTTTTAAGGGAGCATCAAGAAACACAAGTATTTTCATCAACATCTTACTTACCTTTCCCCATTTCATGAGACTTTTGTAAAAAGTGACACTAACTCTCTTTGATAAATATCTACATCTTGCAATTGTATAGTAAGAATATGAGGAGGTAGTGTTACTGTTTTATTTTGGTTTTTATTGCCGCAAGAACTCCTAAGAAGTCATATTCCAACCTAATTCATGTCAAAATATGTTTATTAAATACCTCCTATTACAGGTATGAAACACCCTAGTTATTTGTAAAACCCTGGACTCTGAAATGAAAAAAAAAAAAGAGTCTCATTTAAAAAGAAGTTTGTACTTTGTGCTTTAGACCGTGGGAGTTCTTTGAAGAGCAAGGTTAGGAACCAAACTACCAGATATCGAGACTTGATAAAAAGCTGAAATAATTTATAACAATGTGTTATCAACATGAGAATAATCAACTTGATGAATGGCAAAAAATTGAGTTTAGAAACAAACTGATTTGTTATAATCACTTGACTTATAAAAAGGGCACCATTGCAGTTCAGTGGGGGAAAAATTGTCTTCACAAATGGTGCTAGATCAGTCAGATCCATATTTTAAAAATAAAACTTAACTCCAGTAAGCATATATGCAAATCACAGCATATATGCAAATTAGTTGGAGCTGCCTTGTAGACCTAAATGTGAAATGTGAAATGATAGAGTTTCTAGGAGAAAAATCTTCATGCCTTTAGATTGAAAAATATTTCTTAGAGCACAAAAAACACTGATCATAGTGAAAAATCCAAGCTGAATTGGATTTCACTAAAATTGAGATGTTTTTAGTCACCAAAAGATACCATTAAGAAAGGGAAAAGTGGGAGAAAGTATTTGTAGTACATATAACCAAAAAAAGAACTCATATCCAAAATATAAAAACTCTTACCAATTAATAAGAAAAGTATTAATAAGGAAAAAACAGCTAATAGTTAATAATGAAAAAATAGATAATTTCCAGAAAAGGGCTAAAGACTTAAGTAGGCACTTCATAAAATAGCATATATGCAAATATGTTCAGCTTCATTATTTTTCAGGGGAATTTAAATTAAAACTGCAAGATAACACTACACACCACTAGAATGGCTAAAATTAAAAAGACTAAAAATATCAAGTATTTATAAGAATATAAAGCAGTTAGAACTTTGATAGATACCAATAGGAATGTAGCAGTATCTTTTAAAGCTGGACATACATATATCTTGATATGGTTTGGCTGTGTCCCTACCCAAATCTCATCTTGAGTTGTAGCTCCCATAATCCCCATGTGTCATGAGAAGGACCTGGTAGGAGGTAACTGAATCATGGGAGTTGGTTTTCCCATGCTTTTATCATGATAGTGAATAAGTCTTACAAAATCTGATGTTTTTCTGTTGTTTTTTTTTTTTTTTAATTGAGACAGAGTCTTGCTCTGTCTTGCCCAGGCTGGAATGCAGTGGTGCAATCTTGGCTCATTGCAACCTCCACCTCCTGGATTCAAGCAATTTTCCTATCTCAGCCTTCCAAGTAGCTGGGACTACAGACATGTGCCACCACTACCAGCTAATCTTGTATTTTTAGCAGAGATGGGGTTTCACCATGTTGGCCAGGCTGGCCTCCAACTCCTGACCTCAGGTGATCCACCAGCTCAGCCTCCCAAAATGCTGGGATTACAGGTGTGAGCCACTGGGCCTGGCCAATCTGATGGTTTTATAAAGAGCAGTTCTTCTGCAAATGCCCACTTGCCTGCTGCCATGTATGATGTGCCTTTGCTCCTTCTTCACCTTCTGCCATGATTGTGAAACCTTTCCAGCCATATGGAACTGTGAGTCCATTAAGCCTCTTTTTCTTTATAAATTACCCAGTTTCAGGTATTTCTTCATAGCAGTATGATAATGGACTAATACACATCATATGCCAAATAATCATGACTACATACCCAACAGATATGAGTGCTTATGTGGATGTGGACAAGAATATTCATAGAAGTTGTAGTCAAAACACTAAAAACAATGCAAAGTTCATGAAGTTGAAATTTTATGAATAATTGTCATAAATTGGAATAGAAACAAAAATGAAAAATAATGAACTATATAAGCAATAGTGAATGAGTCTCATAGACATGGAGATGAGCAAAAAAGTCAAACATACAAGCTTATATTTTATTATTTCACTATATGATAGTCAAGAATAAGCATAATTATCTATGAGGATAGTATCAGAATAACTACCTTTTAGATGAATAAGTACTGATAGAAGGACACATGAGGGAGCCTCCTAGAGTATCTAAATCTATGCGGTTACTTTAGTATGTCAGTATATGTGTAAAAACCCAGCTGATCTTTCAAGACTTACACCGTTCATCATAAGAGAGAAGCAGATAAATATTGGCAGGGGAAAGTAGGCAGGAGTATAGATGAAACCAAAGTGCCTATGAGTTTGATTGTCAAACTGTCAATTATGGAAGCTGGGTGATAGGCATACAGGAATTGTAACATTCTGTTTTGTGTGTGCTCAAACGTTCTCATACTAAAACATTTCTATGATTAAAAAAAAAGGTGTACTTTGGTGAAAAAATGTTCTATCTTCCTCTCATAAACTTTATATGATAAATTTCATATGAATTAACAACTTTGATATGTCAACGATTCTGTAAAACATTAGTAGGAAGGCCTGGTGCGGTGGCTCAAGCCTGTAATCCCAGCACTTTGGGAGGCCGAGGCGGGTGGATCATGAGGTCAAGAGATCGAGACCATCCTGGTCAACATGGTGAAACCCCGTCTCTACTAAAAATAACAAAAATTAGCTGGGCATGG
>CAUYOR010052877.1:56-17091 GCA_963573925.1 Callimico goeldii
GCGCTGACCCCTACTTCCCACACCCCCTCTCCACCCCTACTCCCCCCCACACAGCGCTCGACCCCCACTCCCCACCCATCCCCCCAACCAGCCACCCATTCCCCTCCTCCGCCCACGCTCAACCCCTACTCCCTCCCCCAGCACTCTCGCCACATCCCGAGGGGTCAGCTCTTTTCTGCAGGTGCCTGTCTTTAATATGAAACATGACTCTTCTGTTTCTGATTTAAGTACCACATGAGGTGTTTTTCAGCATTAACTCTGACTCACAAAACACAAGAGCCGTCATAGCCTCACAATCCTTCAGTTTCCTCAATTAACAACTGCCCAGAAAACGGGGTTGCGGGGCCCGGGAGATGGTGACAAAGTTGCTCATTAGCATGACCCTTCCGTTAGCAGAACTGTTCCTAGTAAGGTCAGGAACAGGACCAGAGTCAGGCAGGTTAAGCCCAGACAGGAGCAGAGGAGGAGCCCAGAGCAGGAAACAGCCTCGCCACGGGCGAGTTCAGTTGCTGAGAGAGAGAGGTCTTCGGAGCTTTGATGGCGCAAGGAGGGAGACTGCTGACCTGCCAGAAGGAGCCTCTGTAGGTACCGTTAGGAAACAACACAAATGCAGCCCATGAAATGTGAGCTGTAAATATCGCATTTACATGTGTATCATGTACTTAAAAAAAAACTGTATCATGTAATTTTATACTGACAGGTCAAATGCCACACCTGGATCTCCAACATTCTCAAGGAACTAAGATGTGCATATATACAAATCAACCGGGGTGCAGGTCAGTTAGAATTAAATGTAAGGTTAGCCGGTGCGGTGGCTCTCGCCTGTAATCCCAGCACTTTGGGAGGCTGAGGCAGGCAGATCACCTGAGGTCACCAGCCTGACCAACATGGAAAAACCCCATCTCTACTAACAATACAAAAAATTAGCTGGGCGTGGTGGTGCGTGCCTGTAATCCCAGCTACTAAGGAGGCTGAGGCAGGAGAATTGCCTGAACCCAGGAGGCGGAGGTTGCGGTGAGCCGAGATCGCGCCATTGCACTCCAGCCTGGGTAACAAGAAGGAAACTCCGTCTCAAAACAAACAAACAAACAAACAAAAAAAAAAAACAAAAACAAAAACAAAAAAAATTAGCCAGGCGTGGTGGCACGTGCCTGTAATCCCAGCAATTTGGAACCCAGGAGGCGGAGGTTGCGGTGAGCCAAGATCATGCCATTACACTCCAGTCTGGGCAACAAGAGCGCAACTCCGTCTCCAACAAACAAAAAACAATATAAAGTTACAGAGTCACCCTAAAGATGCAAGGATTGGCATCTTTAGATGCATGGCTTTAGTGAAAGCCATGAGAACCAAAATGGAGTCAGTTAGGCCACCCTACCAAAATGGGATCGTAGGCAACAGAGGAGGGGCTAGGACAAAAACTGCACCGAGGACTCTGAAAACCACAGCCTTGCAACAAGACCCTTGAACCCAGGAATTCAAGGCCAGCTTGGGGAAAAAAAAAAAAAGACTGCTTCTGCAAGGACAATATCCAGCCTGTTCAACCTTGAACTGATGTCACTGTTGTTACTGATCCTTGTAGCCAAGGACAAGTATTTCAAAGTAACTTAGATAGCCTTCCTCATTTTGCCTTTAAAAACCTCTTGCCTTTCCTTGCCTTCCTGGGTACACCTACGGCCAGGCCATGGTTCACCACAGTACAGGAATTCCCAAATTGTAATCCCTATCACTCCTTTGGAGATAAACTCATTTCTCTGGATAACTGATCTGTTATTTTAGGTTGACACTTTCTAAACTGTAATTGTATTTTATACGTAGGAGAAAATGGAAACCAATCGAGTCACTTTATTACGAGTCTAAGGAAACACCTTGTTTTATTTCTAAAATTTTTCTGTATGATCTGAAACCCCAAAATAAACACCCCTTTAGCAACTAAGATGGGCCTTGAGGTTAGGTAAAGGAACGTTATCTACAGGTCAGGGGTTTAGGGCCTGACAGGCATGGCAGATTTCTGAATTCTTTTCTGAGACACCAAGCTGATTTACCACCCAGACCACTAGAGTCCTGATTGGCCAGAGGACCAGCCTTACAGACATTTTTTCTGATAAGCCACTGCAGACCTCAGGCCAGTTTCAGCAGCTTATACAGGCAGTGCGCAAACAGTTTCTGTGTTCTATAGTTCACCTTTTGATATAAAGAGCCAAATTCCACCTTATTTTAATGCTAAAACCCTGCCCCAAAGTGAACAAGCGATGTATGTTGCATGCACACTTACCTAGTCTGCAGGTAGGCTCACCTCGCAAATATGTATAGCTTTGCCCCCAAACCTGCCAAATGCGGATGAAAAAGGGACAGCCTTGTGAAACATAAAACCCAACCTGTCCTTCTCCTCTTCCAAGAGAGCACCTTCAGTGCACACTGGAGACTGTCTCTTCCATGCTTACAAATCACTATTGCCAATAAAGTTGTCCTTTCTATTATTTAGCCATCCTGCTGGTCTTTTGGACAACAAGTATTAGAGCTTTAAAAACACAAAAAGGAACACCAGGGCACCAAAATTAATAACAGGAGGGGTTTTTTGGTTTTTTATTTTGAGACAGAGTTTCACTCGTTTTGCCCAGGCTGGAGTGCAATGGCATGATCTCAGCTCACAGTAACCTCTGTCTCTCATGTTCAAGCGATTCTCCTGCCTCAGCCTCCCAAGTAGCTGGCATTATAGGCATGTGCCACCACACCCAGCTAATTTTTTTTTTTTTTTTTTTGTATTTTTAGTAGAGACAGGGTTTCTCCATGTTGGTCAGGCTGGTCTCAAACCCCCAACCTCAGGTGATCCGCCTGCCTCGGCCTCCCAAAGTGCTGGGATTATAGCCGTGAGCCACCACACCTGGCCACAGAAGTTTAATAAATAATGCAAGAGGTCAGCTTCGGTTCCCTATAACAACAGGCGTTTTAATGAGGGAAATGGAACTAAGATAAATATAATGGGAAAATGAGGATGGACATGGTGGCTCACACCTGTAATCTCAGTATTTTGCAAGGCAGGCTGATCATGAGGTCAAGAGATCAAGACCATCCTGGCCAACATGGTGAAAACCCGTCTCTACTAAAAATACAAAAATTAGGTATGGTGGTGACCACCTGTAGTCCCAGCTACTCAGGAGGCTAAGACAGGAGAATCACTTGAACCTGGGAGGCGGAGGTTGCGGTGAGCTGAGATTGTGCCACTGCAGTCCAGCCTGGTGACAGAGTGAGACTCCATCTCAAAAATAAAATAAAAGGCCAGGCGCGGTGGCTCAAGCCTGTAATCCCCGCACTTTGGGAGGCTGAGGCGGGTGGATCACGAGGTCAAGAGATCAAGACCATCCTGGTCAACATGGTGAAATCCCGTCTCTACTAAAAATACAAAAAATTAGCTGGACATGGTGGCGCATGCCTGTAATCCCAGCTACTCAGGAGGCTGAGGCAGGAGAATTGCCTGAACCCAGGAGGCGGAGGTTGCGGTGAACCGAGATCGTGCCATTGCACTCCAGCCTGGCTAACAAGAGCGAAACTCCGTCTCAAAAATAAACAAAAGTTGTAAGACAAAAAAAAAGTAGAAATATAAAAAATGTTTTTCTGAACCACCTTTTTCCAAGATTTTGCTTTGAGAAAATCTATGTCTAGATAAAGCCCAGAAACACTGGTCCAGATAGGAGCTGATAACTATGCAGGAGACCAAAGGACATCACCTTCATTCAGCCGTTCTCTTACTCATTCCGCGCAGGGCTTTGAGCTGGAACTGGTAGGAGGCTGGTGTCTTTGAGACGGTCACTCTGACGCACCGCTGGGAAACGTACATGTCAACTTAACTTTTATGGAAAGTTTGCGTCCTTTGGACAAGTTGTTCCACTTCCAAAGGTACAAATCAGGGAAAAACAGTCATGGTAGATTGAAATTGGCCACAGACTCTATCACCAAAGGTCAAGTCTACTTGATGTAGGTCAGACTTGTGGCTTGCTTTGACTAACAGTATATCATAAAAGTGATGCTGTATAACTTTTTTTTTTTTTTTTGAGCGGAGTCTCACTCTTGTTACCCAGGCTGGAGTGCAATGGCGCGATCTCGGCTCACCGCAACCTCCGCCTCCTGGGTTCAGCCAATTCTCCTGCCTCAGCCTCCTGAGTAGCTGGGATTACAGGCACTCACCACCATGCCCAGCTAATTTTTGTATTTTTAGTAGAGACGGGGTTTCACCTTGTTGACCGGGATGATCTCGATCTCTTGACCTCATGATCCACCCGCCTCGGCCTCCCAAAGTGCTGGGATTACAGGCATGAGCCACCGCACCCGGCCCACTGTATAACTTCTGAACAAGACTTTCTTCTAGTTTAATCCAAATTCCAACTGTTCCTTATGAGTAAGCCCACACTAGACACCCTGAGACAGAGCAAGCCCGTCTCAAAATGAAAAGAGATTCTGTCCTTCGATGCAGTGTGGATACATCTAGAGCTTTTTCCAGTTCTAGTTCAAAGCCTTGAGCATAACGAACTGAGAAAAGGTAAAAGAGGATAACATCATTTGGTATCCTACATAGCAATTGACTCAAAAGTTTGGTCAAGGTTTCGCAATTTCTTTTTAACTTAAAAATAATATCTAAAGAAAAAAATGAAATGTTTCACTCAGAACAGACTGCTTCATCAAGATTTTTAACCATTTAAATGTTGAGGGAAAATGTTAAATAACTTAGACAAGTACTGCCAAGATCCTTTTACTACAAGTTCTAAAACTGTTATAACGCCTGTACCCCCGATAACTTATGGAAAAATAAAATAGAATAAAATAGTGAAATATAATAAAACAGAAATGAGAATGGCATGCAGAAGTAGGAAGTGCTATCTTTGAATGACCGCTTGGAGGGGACCAGCTATTCTTGCCTTCCCTGTCGCCCCTCTGAGGCCCAGATGGGCCAGTGGAGCCACTGAGCACCACCCAGACAGTCCTCCCACTGCCTGTAGACACATTAGGTGTGTCCAAGCCAGCTGACTCCTGCTCACAATACCCGTCCACACAGTCATCAGTCACAGGCCAGTGAATCTTACGGTGGTGTCTCTACAGCAACACGCAACTAATACAAAGGCCGAAGGCAGGTAGAAAATTTATGCATTAGTGTTATCATAACGAAAATTTTAAGACCAAATAAATGTCCAATAACTGGGAAACACAAAGAATCAAGATGTTAAAAACTATTTCATGATCTTTTTTTTTTTTTTTTTTGAGACAGAGTTTCGCTCTTGTTACCCAGGCTGGAGTGCCATGGCGCTGTCTCGGCTCACCGCAACCTCCGCCTCCTGGGTTCAGGCAATTCTCCTGCCTCAGCCTCCTGAGTAGCTGGGATTACAGGCACGCGCCACCATGCCCAGCAGAGTTTTTTTTTTTGTATTTTTTGTAGAGACGGGATTTCACCTTGTTGACCAGGATGGTCTCGATCTCTTGACCTCGTGATCCACCCTCCTCGGCCTCCCAAAGTGCTGGGATTATAGATGTTGTCTGGCAGTTTTAAACCACATCTTCTTTTCCAATTCTGGTCTTTGAGCCTGTTGACTCCTGCCTCCGTAGCAGGGACCTGGCCCAGGTCTGGGCGCTCTAAAAGATGAGGCCACGTGAAACGGTCCCAGCCTTTGGGCCACAGAGTCTCTAAGCAGCCGTGGGCGTTGCGATGGCCGTAATAGTGACAGCAGCACTCCCTGCTGCTGTTCCCATTCCCGCTGCGTGCCACGGCGCCTGTGTTCGGAAGAGCGCTGGCCCTGGGACCCGAAGCCCGGGTTCACATCGGGTCATCTTTGATTTGGGGCCATGTTGATCCAGGGCAAGTGATTTCACCTCTCCAGCCTCATTTCCTTATCTGTAAAATGGAGGCAGTAAGAGTCAACTTTCTGAACCCACGGAAAGCTGGGATCATGGTGAGCACCCCATAAATGCTATTGCTTCCTTGCCTTATTTCTGAGGCTCAGACGAGGCCTGCAGGGGGGCATGATCATCACCTCCATTCCACCAGGGGAGGCAGCAAACCTCGGAGAGGCTAAGTGGGGTCCCCAAGGTTCAATCAGCTGATCAGGGTTGGGCCAGGACTTGAACCCAGCCCTGCCACCCTCCAAAGCCCACGTTCTGCCATAGCATCCACCAGTGAGTGTTTCTGCACTGGTGTGCATGCTGCCTCGGGTGTGGACAGCGTGCTTGCACACAGGCATGTGCGTGTAACGTTTGCATGCGTGCAGAGGCGCCCTCTCGTTTCTCCACTGGCTGACATTCCTGGCAGGTCGGCAGTGTCAGAAGACGTGAACTGGTGTTTGGAGGCGCGTTTGTCTGAGTGGGCCACGGAGCCCTCAGCCCACTCCTGAGGATGACTGGGCCGTGGGCCTCCGCGGCCCCAGGGATGCCTGTGAAGGGTGGTTTTCCCCAGCCCGGGGCTAGCCGAAGCCTATGGGAGTGGACTGGCCATCCAGGCGTGGGCTTCTCATGGGCACTTGGCACCACTGAGGCAGGCCCTGGCTAGGTGGCCTGCACGCTGGGCCCTGACCAGACACACTGCTGCCTCCTTATGTGGACAGGCGGTTCTGGGCGCCGGCCATTTGCAGACTGGGAGGAGTGGAAGTGAGGCCTGCAGGCCCCGGAGAGGAAATGGCGGCGTGGGCAGGCCCAGAACAGGACCGGGAAGGCGGGCCCAGGGAGGGAGCGGCCCCAAAGGCCTCTGTGGGCCGGTCAGCATGCTAGCGGCCTTTCTCCAAGAAGCAGCCAGCTGGCCAGGCCTTCCCGGGCAGGCCTGTGTGTCTGCCCACATGCACACACCTGTGCCTGCGTGCCGGGGCACGGGGAGTTTCGTGGCCCCATTTCCTAACAGGGAGCATAGCAGGAACTGGGTCCGATGAGACGGCGTAAATGCCCAGCACGCCTTCGGACGAAACCGACCTTGATAAAAGTGGTTCTTACTACAAGGCCTCAGCTTTGTCTTTAAAATGGGGCTTCCAGCCTCCGCCTCAATAGACGGTTGCAGGCGCCACATGAGATCCTCATCTGGGAGCCCTTGGTCTGTTGGCGTTTCCCGCGCCGTGGCCTTAGGAAGACGGGACGGGAGGCCCGGGCTCTGCGATGGGCCCTCTCAGCCCGTTTCAAATCCTCCCCACTGGCTTCCCACGACCTTAACGGGATGGCGTTACCCAGCCGCCGCCCAGATGCCAGGGTGGCGCCGGGTGTGCCGCAGTTTCGGGTGGTCTTGGAGAAGGGTCCCAGCAGTGGCTTGTGTGAACCTCTGGGTTTCCAAGCTTCTAGGCGGGTTGGGTTAAGGGTGTGGGCTGGGCCAGCCATTCCCAAAACCCCAGAAGGAATCCGCAGGAGGCGGGGACTGGGAAGGCAGCCGGGTTGCGCCAGTGCCTGCCAGGGAACCTCTGGCCCCATTTCCTGGGAGCCCGGGCCCCACCCTGGGATTCCTGGAGTGGGCGTGCCCACGCTTCCGGCCCAGACGTGGGTGGAGGGATCCCACCCCGGGCCTTCCGCCTGGGAGGCTTCTTTCAACTCCATGGAAGGAGGACTCCACCTGGGCCTGGTGCTTCAAGGTCCGGATGAGCGGACACTGGCGCCTGTGACCTTGCAGCGGACGCCCTTTAAAGTCTGCATGGCCTCGTTCGGAAGCCTGGGCAGCGTGGAGACGGTCCCCTCGGCTGGAGATAGTGAGTTGTGGAGATGCCCGCACTTGTGGAGACTCCCAGCACCTGGTGGGTGGGCCGAAGGGGGCTCAGGCCTCTACGATGGATTCAAATGACTCAAATCCACGGGGCTCGGCCCGAGGCACCCACATTGTGGAAGCAACTTGCAAATGGACTCTCCTGGGGCCAAGCAATGTGGCAGGCCACGCCGGTCCACGGCGGCCACAGCCTTGGCCAGATGCCATGGAGGAAAAGATGTGGCCTCCGCAGCGTATCCATCTGCCAGGGTGACGGGGCCAGCAGGGCAGGAGCAGAGGGGTGGCAGAAACCCCCTGCTTTGGTCCAGGGGAGAAAGTTGGGGCTGCGTTCGGTGCATGTTGGATGTTAGACTCGGCCCTCAGGGCGGGGGGTGTCAAGCTTTGTTGAGCACCTACTAAGTGCCAGACCCTGGACCAGGTGCTTTCCATCCATTTTTATAAACGTCCATTTTTAAATGTCATCTGCCAGTTCCATTTCATTACGACAGCCATCCGGGGCCAGCGTGTCACCGTGCTGTTCTCGGGCTAGAATACGGAGGGAACAGGACAGACGGGCCCCTGTTTGCGTGGACGTTCCAGTCTAGTGGGGTGTGCGTGTTAATGGTTGTCTACATGAGGAGGCTAAGGTTCAGGGAGGCCGAGGGATCTCCCCAGAGTCACAGGGCCATCAGCTACTCCCTAACCCAGGTCCTCCCACGCCTGCGCCTGCACAGAACCACACAGATCCCTGTTACTCTTCGGCCTCTCTTGGATGCTGGCCTCGTCCGGTTCTCTCTGGACCCCCAGCACGAGGAAGGACCATTCCTTCAGCTTGGAATCCTTCTGCCCCAGGGAGAGCCGGAATTGCACTGGGGGCATGGGTCACTCTGGCTCTGAGGCCCTGAGACCTCTCTGGCTGAGTGGCCATTGCGCCTGCATTCAGAGCATGCTGGTTTGGGCTGTGCTGGGCTCCAGGGCACCCTGCCACTCTCCGGCGCTGTGCCCTCGAGTCCTGGTGTGCTGGCAGGCATGGGACTGCACACAGTGTGGCCACAGGCGGCAGTAAGGAGGGAGCCGCAGTCGTCCTTGTTCTGGGTGTTTTGCGGCTGAGAGGCAGGCACCGTATGAGATTGTGCCCGCGATACCATGCGCCAGACCGGGATGGGCTCACAGGATAGCAGCCCCGCAAGGGCAGACGGGGACCACATCAGGGCAGGGGCACGAGAACCTTCTGGAGACCCACCCCATCCATCGGCGTGGTTCACACTCCTGAGTGACCCATCATCTTCGTGCGCTGCAGCGCTCGTGGCCCTGAGCCCACGGGTTTTCTTGTGTTTCAGAGCAGTGCTGAGCTCACTGCATTTTGCAGAGGATTAGCTCAGAGAGGTTATGGAACCCATCATGTGCCAGGTCCTGGGACGGCCATGGGAAGAGGCCCAACAGCACCGTTGAGTGATGGGATAGAGCGGACCTGGGGGAGCACTGCGGCCTTGGCCAGAGGGACTGGAGCCCAGACCCACGGTCTAAGCCCTGCGCCGCCTGCACCTGGCCCACAGGCATGGCGTCCTCATGGAGAGGCAGGCTGCGTGTTCTCAGCAAACACAGGCACCAAACGGAGACCAGACAGAGGCCAGTACCAGACGGGGCCAAGAAGTTAGCTTGGAACATCCTAGGAATCCAGGAGGCCTCCCAGAGGTGACAGCCCCACAGTCCCCGGCTCCTTCCCAAAGCTGACTTCCGAGGCTGCAGCTGCAGAGCTCCTGTGTCCAGCCCTCGGGCCTGCCACGTCCCAGGGCCCCACTGCCAGGCACCGCCCCGTGCCGGCCCTGTACAGGCCACATCTGCTGCAGCAGCCATGCCAGAGCTCCGCCTCCCGGGCTCCGTCCCCATGGAAACCACGGTGGGGGCGCTCCTGCTGCATTTGGCCCGCTGACTGGTTTCCATTAGAGCCGGCCTGCTTTCCCTGAGCTCTGCCCCTGAAGTTCAAGGCTTCGCCTGGGGGTTTCTTCTCACATTCACAGAGCACCAGCCGTTTGGTGCCAGGGAACCCAGCAGTCTGGGCCCTGCCCGCCCTGGCCAACACCCACCAGCAGCGCCTGATGCCCGGTGCCATGGCCACTCCCCTGTCTTTTCTTGTTGAAGACCAGTGGCTGCTGGGTTCTGGTGTCAAGGACTCAGCCCTGTGTCCGAGTCAGGGCCTTGGGCTCCCATCTGTCTGGGCCGTAGAATCACTGAGCGCCCTTGAATAAGCCCCTTCCTCTCTCTGGGCCTCAGTTTACCCATCTGTAAAATGAGAGGGTGGAACTATTTCGTGAGTTCCTTGCAATGCTGAGGAAGACAGAGAAAACGAAGCCGCAGGAGCACTGGCGCTGCCAGGTTCTCAGAACTGGCGTTCTTGTTTGCTTGCAAAGAGTTTTTTTTGAGGGAAGGAGTCACGGAATTTGACCAGAGATGATTGTTTGGGGGGTTAAGAGCCAGCCAGAGCCCACGGACATGCGGCACAGAAGGCACAGCCAGAAGCCTGGGCAGCGGTACCCGTCAGCCAAGCACCCAGTGACCCGGCTGTGAACACAGTGAGCGGAGGCAGGAAGTGTGCCAGCGCCGGAATCCAGAGGGTTCTGGAACGCTCCCCGAGAGGTTTCCGGAGGTCAGAAATGTGGGCAGAAAATGAGACCCAGCTCTTAAAAACCTGGCCGACTCATCCCCAGGGAGCCCAGGGAGGCCTGGGAAGGTGCCGCCACCACCGCGTGGCTGAGTTGCAAGCGCTCACCGGGTCAGACCTGGGGGTGCCGGCCTGTTAGGGTCGACGGCAAGGTGGCCGCAGCCCAGACGATGTCCTGGTGGTGCCTTCCTCATCCAGCTCTTGGGAGTCGGGCGTCTCCAGCGGGGAGGTGGTGATGGTGCTGGGGCCTTTTGCCTGGCCTGCCAGTGGCCAGCTTGACTCGCCCCATGGGACCTCCCAGCTCCTGCTGCCTGGGGTGGTGTTGCGCGTTGGCCTCCCCTGGGCCCTGTGGGTGCCGGCGCCGGCCTGGGAACATGTTTCCAGCTCACAGACGAGGAGCAGAGCCCAGGAGGTGGTGGCAGAGCTTCTCGGCAGCGGGGAGTGAACAGCCCAGGGGATGGGCAGGTTGCTTTGCCTCCCCCGGCCTCAGTATCTTCATCTGTGAAATGGGGCTAGTAACCTTAACCTCCTAGTTAGGGTGAGAGTTTGACCAGATGAGAGGCAGGATTGGAGCTGGATAAATGGTAGGAGACGGCACCGGAACTGCGCCCACCCAGTGTCCTTGTCATGAGCAAGGCAGACCACACATCCCAGAGAGCCCAGCTCCATGATGGGAGAGCAGGGGCAGGCTAACTGTGGTCAGGCCCACCTGGACTAGCTGCTGGCTGGTCTCCAGGGTGACGGTCACCCTGCCCTGGTGCCCCAGGTAGCCCGAGAGGTGGCGTTTCCTCTTCCTCCATCTCAACCAAGGGGCTGAGTCAGCTCCCCCCTCAGCTTCTGCCTCTGCCTCCTGCCTGAGGCCACCAGGTTTTGCTGACTGGTCCCAGTGACAGGGGATGCAGCTGCAGGGCCCTGGGGACATCGTCACTGTAGCTCAAAGGGTGGGCTTGGTGGCGTTTTCAGTTTAGTGTCCTGGGCAAGAATGAAACCTTGGTTTGAGTGACCGCATCCAGATGGCCACCACATTTGCGCCCCCCCACCCCAGCTTTGCGCCCCCCACCCCACCTTTGTGCCCCCCACCCCGCCTTTGTGCCCCCCACCCCGCCTTTGCGCCCCCCCACCGTGCCTTTGCACCCCCCACCCTGCCTTTGCACCCCCCCACCCCGCCTTTGCACCCCCCCACCCCACCTTTGCAACCCCCATCCCACCCTCCCAATAAAAGTAGGCTGAGGGCGTCACCACAGAGCCCTGGCCGGGGCTTGATTTAGACATTCAGGGAGCCCGGGATAATGTAGGAAATGAAGGAAATTTCCCCAGGGAAAGGGGAAGAGAAGACAGAGGAGCTTAAGTGCCCACATGATTATTAAGCGTGGCGGGTGAGTTACAGCCAGGCAGGCCGCTCCTGGCAGCTCCCTGACCCCTCCCTCCCAGTGCCCTGAGCCCTGGAGATTCGGCCACGGGGAAGACAGAGGCCGCCAGTGGGCCCAGCACCCTCGCTCTGCCCTGTCTCCAGGATCTGGGTCCTCAGCAGTCCCTGGGCAGGTGGCATAACTCCTCTGTGTGCTGGGCATGGACATCTGTCATCGGGGCTACCTCACGGAACCTTGATGGATCACTGGCCCCATCTTACGGGCCAGGAAGCCCAGGTCTAGGAAGCCAAGCCTCGTGCGACCCTCTAAACAGCAGAGCCTGAGCCAGCCTGGCCACCGACCCAAACCCTAGGCCTTTCTCTCTGCCATGGCCACATTCAGTGGCCTCAGATAGGAAGGGCTGGGGAGGCCCTTGTCCCTCCTTAGAAGAAGGGACGAGGGAAGAGTGGCAGTGGCAATGGTCAAGAAACAGACCTCTGCCCATCCTGCCCTATCTCCTGCCATTCAGAGCTCCTGTTCTTCTCCTGGTCGAGGTCCAGTGTCCCCTTCAAGAGACTCTTGAGACACTCAACAGCCAACCCCAACATTCTCCATACCCCCATCCTCGACCTCTCCAGACTGTGGCCCTGTGTCACCTCCTCCTGGAAGCCTTCCCTGCTCTCTGCTCACCCACTGCCCTGCTGTGGGCCCTGAGGCCTGGTACTAGCCTGACTGGGGACAGGCTTTGGGGAACATTTTATGAGTAAATGAATCAGAAGAGAAAGCCCTGACCTGCCTGCCTGTGCTCAGTGGCAGGTCAGAAGCCACTAAGCTGCGGCATTGCCCCGGCAAGTTTATTTTTCCACCTCCACTAAATTAGCTCCCCTTCAGGACTGATCCGAGAGGTTGTGAAGCCACACATCGTCAAAAACGGCATCTTTGCACTCAGCAGGCAGGCTGGTGGGGGACCGGCCCGCCGGCTGTGGAGTAAGGGCAGCTGTGTGCACCAGGCTACAGGGAAACTGAGGCTACTACTTGGGGGTTTCACTGGGGAATATTCACAGACAGAGGTGGCCCAGAAGGGTTACAGGGCCTGTTCGTCTCCGACTGCTGGGTGTGGAGGGCGGGGACCCATCGACCCATCAGGTGTCACGTGGGCAGTGGCGCATTCTGTTCATTTAGGTCTAGTTTACAAACTCCCTGCACCGTCCATCTTCTGCATCACAGCTCACAAACATCCTCTTCCTCCAGGAAGCACCCCCACACACTGCTGGCCCCTCTCACCTGCCCCCTCCTGGCGGCTGGGTCCTTGGCTCACCTGGTCCCTCCAGAAGGGACCGTCACAGCAACCACGGCCTTGTCTTCCCGTTTTCCACCTTCTCAGTGCAATGAACAAGCGCGTAGACACCACACACCCTCCTGGGGCCTGGCATCTTTGCCCAGAGGGTCAGAGGCAGCTCAGGGAAGGCTTTTAAAGTGTGTCTTGGGAGCTCACGGCTGATGAACGACTGGGCCTGCGTCCCACATGGCCACGTGATCTTGGGCCAGCCACTCCCCCTGCTCTGAGCCTCAACTTCCCGCAATCTCTCTGACCCCCACCTCTGACATGTGGAGGGTCTCTAGAGGGTTCTGAGGGTCCAGGTGTGGAATGGCTGCCTCGGGCATGAAAACATTCTTGGGCTTCAACCCGGGATCTCACATCTGGGGGCCTCCCTTGAAGGACAGAGGAGAGATTTATTACAGAGATGTTTGTGCAATGCCTCTTTCGTTTTAATTTTTTTTTTTTAACTTAAACTTTTTTTTGAGACAGCGTCTCACTTTGTCACCCAGGCTGGAGTGCAGTGGCACGATCTTGGCTCACTGCAACCTCCATCTCCCGAGTTTAAGCGATTCTCCTGCCTCAGCCTCCCGAGTAGCTGGGATTACAGCAACCGCCACCACGCCCAGCTAATTTTTTTGTGTTTTTAGTAGAGACGGAGTTTCTCCATGTTGGCAAGGCTAGTCTCGAACTCCTGACCTCAGGTGATCCACCCACCTCGGCCTCCCAAAGTGCTGGGATTACAGGCGTGAGCCGCTGTGCCCAGCCGCAGTGCCTCTTTAAACGTGGAACGCTTGAGACAATAGCTGTGCTCCTGAGGTTGGGCGTTCGGGTTGTGGAGTTGTGATACTACAACTTGCCTGACTCTGCTGTGGCCGTTCACAATGGGAGAGGCCTCTGCAGGCGGGTGGAGGCAGCCCACGTCCACACGCACATGGGAACCCCCACAGGCCAGGGTGCTACGGGTCAGGCCTGGCGCGGGGTTATTGGTGTTTGCTGCCACGTTTTCTCTCTCTAAGTTTTCCATAAGTTTGTTGAATGAGCACCCATTCCTTCTGCAATGGGCAAAAAATGTTTGTTACAAAACTTATCATCTGACCAGAGCGACACTAGCCTGGCCAAATTATCACAGCACGTTCTCCCCTAAAAGAGAGACGTTTGCAAAATGCTCAGCAGGTCATGGGGTGGCATCACCCATCTGCCGGGCACATTTTATTTCCGCCATTTAAAAGGAGCAGAGCTGATTGAAGGGGAAGGAAGGGGTATTCTAGAGAGTGGGGCGCACAGGGGCGCTGCGAGGCCAGCTCCCCACGTTTGGTGTGGCTGATGAGAGCAACTTTGCTGCCGCTTTGGGGCAGAATCCATCCCGTGTGGCCTCGGGTACTGGTTAGAATGCAGCGAGTGAACCCGGGGTCTGGAAACAGACTCGGTAAAGAAGGCAGGACTCTGTTCTCTCATCTAGAACTGCGGGCCCGTCATTTTGCCACTGCGGATGCTAGCAGTGTCTGCGACACACCCTAACGGAACAGAGGCCCCAGGTGGGTGTGCGAACCACCACGTGTCGCCGTGGCTTGCTTTTCCAGACCCAACTTGGTAATTAGCAGTCGTTGGTGGCTGCCTCGTGTCAGCACCTACTGTGTGCCCAGCAAGCCGCTGGGAACTTCATGTCTGTTCCTTTTCTCTTTACTGTGGTGCCAGATCACGCAGTAGGTGTTAACAGCTGCCTTTAAGATACAAAGCCGGAAGCTGGGCTGGTGGCTCACGCCTGTAATCCCAGCGCTTTGGGAGGCCGAGGCGGGCGGATCACCTGAGGTCAGGAGTTCAAGACCAGCCTGACCAACATGGAGAAACCCCGTCTCTACTAAAAAAAATACAAAATTAGCTGGTGCGGTGGCACATGCCTGTAATCCCAGGTACTTGGGAGGCTGAGGCAGGAGAATCGCTTGAACTCAGGAGGTGGAGGTTGCAGTGAGCCGGGGTCTAGCCATTGCACTCCAGCCTGGGCAACAAGAATGAAACTCTGTCTCAAAAATAAAAAAAGACACACAGCTGGGGCTCAGAGAGGAAAGGCCCACTTCTTGAAGGCTGAAGAGCCTAGAAGGTTCTGTGCAACATGTGTGTGGATTGAGAGCCTGTGCTTCTTCCAGGGGCGGCAGCTCTGCCAGTAGATGCCACGTCCTTGGAGATTTGAACTCCCCCTGTGCCCTGAACACACCAGCCGCCGTGGTAGCCGTCAGACCCCCCGGGTCCTTACTGGAGCCGTTTAGACTCAGGAGAAGTGGCTGAGAAGGGGATGCAGCTCTGGTTTGTGCAAAGTCAGGGAAGCTGGGGCACATGAACGCCTGCAACTTTGCCACGTGTTTTTGACCTCTGCCAACTGCTTGGGTTTTTTTTTGTAATTGTTGGGTTTTTTTCTGGTTTGAGACTGAGTCTAGCTCTGTCATCCAGGCTGGACTGCAGTGGCATGATCTCAGCTCACTGACATGGCCGCCTCCAGGGTTCAAGCAATTCTGCCTCAGCCTCCTGACTAGCTGAAATTACAGGCACCCACCACCATGGCCAGCTAATTTTTATATTATTAGTAGAGATGAGGTTTCACCGTGTTGGTCAGGCTGGTCTTGAACTCCTGACCTCAGGTGATCCGCCGCCTCAGCCTCTCAAAGTGCTAGGATTACAGGCGTGAGCCACCGTGACCGGCCTGCTTGGGGTTCTTTTGAGGCCTTGGGTATCTGACAGCATCACCCAGGCCAGACTTCAGTCCTTACCACAGCATCTTCACATGTAAATTAAGGGGCACTTGGTGTGCCTGACTGTGCAGAGAGGATGTTTCTCCTACGTGTGACCTTGGAGAGGGAAGGACCAAGTTCAATGCTGAAGATAAGATGAGACTGAGTCCCTGGCTAGTCCCGGCCCCCGGGCCTAGGCCCTGCAGCTTGGCCAATGTTGGGGTCCCTGCAGGGCACTCAGAGCCTCCTGGGCTGCCTCCAGCACAGTCCGAGGTCCTGCTGGCCACATTTATTGCCATATCTCCCATCCGGCCTCTGCAGCCTCCTCCCAGGCCCCTCCTGCCACAGGCCCAGGCTGGTGGTCAGTTGTATGAAGACAGGCAGGGGAGGAATTTCTCTAGACAGGGCAGCCTGGAGTGATTTCTCCCATTTACTCAAAGCTCCCTGGGGGACTAAGAGTGGGGGCTGCCGTCCACTAAGTCCCACCATGCCCAGGCAAGGAGCGTCGTCTTGCCTGGTGGGACCTTTTGTGTAAATCCGAGAAGGTGGGTGTCATTGTCCCCATCTTACAGAGAGAGTGAGATCCAGAGAGGCAAAGGAGCTTGTGCAGCATGAGCAGGACAGAGCTGAGATGGGAACAGACCCTGCAGTTGGACCTAGGGGTGCTCGTGGACCCGGGCAGGGAGGGGGCCGGGATGGGGCTGGGGACTGGCCTCGGGGACCTTTTTCCCAGCCCAGTGTTGATTCTAATGGTTTAGCACCAGCCTTGATGGGCCGCGATCTGTGAAAATGGCCTAGGCTGGCCCTGTTCCGGAAGTGAGCACACCTAGGGTGTGGGCTCTGGGCAGGGACGGCCTTGGGAAGCTCAGGCAGCCCGAGGGAGCAGTGCGTCTTTCGGAGATTTTTAAAGGCTCCGTAGGCAGGTAATGAAGCCTTCGTTCATCTCAAGAACCCAGTGACAAAACCGGGCAGAGCGGAAGGAGGCCGATGGTGAGTGGCGGTGGGCAGGCGGGAGTTCGGGCACTGCCGTGGCTGCTCACTGCCTCTCTCCACTCGCCACTGGGAGAACAGGCTTGTCCCATCTCCCCTCCCCTCCCCTGGCTCCCATAATCTGAAGTCTGACTTCTGATGTTAACGTGGGTTTGAGGCCGGGCGCGGTGGCTCACGCCTGTAATCCCAGCACTTTGGGAGGCCGAGGCGGGTGGATCACGAGGTCAAGAGATCGAGACCATCCTGGTCAACATGGTGAAACCCCGTCTCTACTAAAAACACAAAAATTAGCTGGGC
>CAUYOR010052879.1:0-23987 GCA_963573925.1 Callimico goeldii
CTACTAAAAATACAAAATTAGCCAGGCATGGTGGTACATGCCTGTAATTCCAGTTCTTGGGAGGCTGAGGCAGGAGAATTGCTTGAACCCGGGAGGCAGAGGTTGCAGTGAACCAAGATTGCGCCATTGCACTCCAGCCTGGGTAACAAGAGCGAAACTCCGTCTCAAAAAAAATAAATAAATAAATAAATAAAATAAATAAAATAAATGCCATTAAATAAACTATCCCAAAGCCAGGAAGCAGGAATATATAAAATGCATTTTATTTTTTACTTTTTCATGATACAGCAGGTCCTCAAATAACATAGTTTTGTTCAGTGTCATTTCATTACAACATTGATGAAGAACAATTTCTCAGTGTGGAACTTGCATGCTCCCCCAGTGTCCACATGGATCTCCTCTGGGTCCTCTGGTTTCCTCCCACATCCCAAAGCTGTGCCATTAGGTGAACTGGCGTGTCTACATGTTCCCAGGGTGAGTGAGCATGGGTGTACGTGTGAGTGTGCCCTGTGACGGGGTGGCAACTGAGCTGCCAGGACAGCCTCTTGTCACCCCAGACCCTGACCTGGAATGAGCGGGTAAATATATTTTCCTTGTTTTTATTCATCTTTCCTAAATGTATGTATAGCTCACACTTATTTCAATGTCTAATATTCAAAGTGTTCTGGGTCTTTATTTAGAAGTTCAGGGCCGGGTGCAGCGACTCACACCTGTAATCCCAGCACGTTGGGAGGCCGAGGCGGGCGAATCATGAGGTCAAGAGATCGAGACCATCCTGGCCAACATGGTGAAACCCCATCTCTACAAAATGTACAAAAAAAAATTAGCCGGATGTGATGGCAGTTGCCTGTAATCCCACCTACTTGGGAGGCTGAGGCAGGAGAATCGCTTGAACCCAGGAGGCAGTCATAGGAACTTTACTCTTGTTTACATTATCGATTAGCCTATGGGAAAGCTGTTTTTGTTATATGTTGATTCTCTTAGAGCCACATTGATTCTTGTAGAGTCACGGTTTCCAAGAACCTATAGATGACGTTAAATGAGGTGTTACTGTCCTTCCACAGTCATGATTCAAAGTGTGGCCCTCAGATCAGCTGCATCAGTGCCGCTGGGTCCTCATTAGAAATGCACATTTTCAGGCCTCTCCCCAGACCTGCTGAATCAGAAGCTCCAGGGTGGAGGCCATGGTCTGGGTTTGAATGAACCTCCAGGTGATTCTGATACACGGCCAGGTTGGAACAGCACCTCTCTGCACATTTGAGAAATGGCTGTCATTGAGATTTCCGGAAGATTTCACAGAGGCTGCAACTCACAGAAAGGGCCTCTGGGCCCAGTGCTCCAGTCAACATATGTGAACTTAGAAAAGATACGGGAATTTTCAAAAATATGTATCATGGGCCGGGTGCAGTGGCTCACGCCTGTAATCCCAGCACTTTGGGAGGCCAAGGAAGGAGAATCACGAGATCAAGAGATCAAGACCATCCTGGCCAACATGGTGAAACCCCATCTCTACTAAAATACAAAAACAATTAGCTGGGCGTGGTGGCACACGCCTGTAGTCCCAGCTACTAGGGAGGCTGAGGCAGGCAAATGCTTGGAAGTGGAGGTTGTAGTGAGCTAAGAGTGCGCCACTGCACCCCAGCCTGGCACCTGGCGACAGAGCAAGACTGTCTCAAAAAAAAAATATATGTATCATGCTTTCTAGTGTCTCATATAATGTTTTATGGCCCAAAAGCAGAAGGAGAAATCTCGTGATTCTTTTTTCTGTAGGAAGAGCCCAGGAGGCTGCATCAGGCTTGCAAAAATCACGTGGTTTCCCTTGTCCCTCTGCCCAAAGTCTTTTCACGTAGAAGATGACACTAGCTTTAAACCCTTCCCTGGGACTGGTCTTAGAGTCTAAATCAGAACCAGTTTGGAGTAGTGCCTCAGGAAGGCAACGACTGCCAGGAAAATAAAGCACTCGACAGATCTGACCAGACAGGGCTAAGAACTTGCTAAATGGTTGGTAGCTGAACCTGGGTGAAAAGGTGACAATAAGATGAGAAGCCACCAGTGAGCACCGTGCCCTGAGCCCTGACAAGCTGGCTCCCTCCCGCCAGATGAGAGTTTGTCTTGAGGCTAGAGACCCCCTCACTGCTCCCCGGCAGGAGCTGCGTGCCTAGTGGTCACACTCCCCAGCCTCCAGGAGCAGGGCCACCTTGGGAGGCCATCACTAAAAGATTTTCTTAAGAGACACCAAATAAGGCACAGTATTTGAGAAAGGACCACACACATTCAAAATAACAAATACTTTTCTTTTTTAAAATTTACACAGGGAGGTAAAAGCCCCGGATAATTTTTTTCATATGACAAGTGAAAAGAGTGCTCAGTAAAAGAACTAAAGTCAACTACAGTAAATATATCTTTAAAAGGCACTTTCACACCATGGGGCCAACTAAGCATTTTTCCACCATTTCTACTTTTTTGGTTCAGATATTTACAAATGCTGCACATGAATTTTGTAGACTGCTAACAAAGAACCTCAGCTTTTATAGTTTCCTCATTGTTTCTTCAAAGAAATAATCTACCAAATCATACTGTAGTTAACTGATGTTCAGGGTTGCTGACATGCCTTTTTTGACCTCATGTTTTCTTTGTGCAATTTTTCAGGCCAAAATATCAACAGAAAGAAAAGATTCTTTAGTTCTTAAAGTGATAAGCGCAGCTAAGCTGAAGCACCGTCAGGTCCCGCGGTATTTGTCTCATCAGCCATACAGCTTCTAATCACCTCATCTCAGGATGTCTTATTTTTAATTCTTCATCTTGATCTCAATAAGTGGAGAAGGCAGTTTAAAAAGAACATTTTGTTCTAGTCTTTCTTATTTTTTGATCCAGCTTTTGAAAACACAGAGTTCTTCAAATATTATTTTATGCTGAGCCTATTTTGTATTCTAACACAAAGGTAAATTAATAATCACAAAGATCTGAGGGGCAGATTTGAAATGTCTGCTTCCACCGCTGCAGAAATGCAGGCATTTGTGGAGACAGCAAATTATTTTGCAAGGTGTGATGATGCTTGGCATTATTTCAGGGATGCAAGGGTCTCAGCAAACCTCTGACAAGTTCCTTGGAAGGTCAGCGCTTTTCCTGCCAGGAAAAAAAAAATGACCCCGGATTTACTGTAGCTGAGACTGAGTCCTTGCCTGCGTCTGTGAGCCCAGGACTGAGTCCTTGCCTGCGTCTGTGAGCCCGGGGCCTGGGGAGAGGTGAGAATGTCTCTTCCAGGCACATCTTCCCCACCCACAGACTTTCCTAGAAGTTTCTTAGAGGACAGGCAGGCGAAGAGTTTTATTGCTAATTCGCTACAACCAAAGTCACCGCATAAAAGACTTAGCAGGCTGGGTACTTTGCAGATTACTGAATCCACGACCGTCATTTAAAATGAGCACCGACTCCTCAGCCCCCTGAGTCCTTTAATGTAAGTCCTCCTCTGTCTCTAGACAGTGAGGAACATGGCTCAGGGGACGTCCAAACCTCCCGGGGCAGACAGAACTGGGGAGTCTCAGATGAGAACAATGGTAAGACTTTGGTCCCTGGAGGGTAGGAGGTGAGAGGCAGGACAGGTGTGGTTGAGCCCTCCTGACGGATTCACTGACAGAAGCTGCCACTCAAGTCCACCTGCCACTCAAGTCCACCGAAGGCGGGGCCTCCTCACTCGCTACAGAGCTAGCGGGTCCACATTGGTATTAGCGTAAGCCCAAGGTGTGGGCAGGGAGAGGATGTCTCCATCTCAATCAAATTCTGCAACAAGTGACTGTTACAGTGTGACAAAGAGGTAGTCTTTCTTCATGAAACAAAACCAAGAGACTAAGTGACAAAGAGTCTGAGGAACAAATTGCAATACCAGCAAACATATGGTGAGATTTAAATGTTTTATTTTATCACACAATTTTAGTAGTAATTAAAGTATAGCAAATGCCTACTGTGTGCAAGCTATGAGGCCAGGCACTCATAAAAATAAAAGATGAAAATGTGTTCCTGCTTTCTGGAGACTCAGTCTAGTGGGTGAGGCTGCTAGGCAGGGCCTGGGAAGGGAGTTTAATTCAATCTGGAAAAGTCCCTTCTTAGAGGAGATGGGACTTGGGCTAGATTTCGAGGGAAGGGCAGAATTCCAAAAGGCAGATGGGGTGAACGGCGTTGCAGGAGGAGGGAACAATTTATCAAAGGCCTGGAGACTCAGAAGCACACTTTTAGGGGATGACAATAGCCTGGGTGGCTCAAACATATGACAAGTGGGAGACTGGGAGGAGACTTAATCAGAGAAAAAGCTGGATTGCCTTTTTTTAAAAGAAATTGTAACTTGAGCTTTGTAGATCAACCTGTTGATCAATCATTAGTAGCCAGACACTGGGGTGATGGAGAAGTCCTAAAGGAAATCGTGAATTCTTTGGGAAAATAATCTTCAATGCAGGAAACTGTTGACATTAATCTCATTAAAGAATGCAGGGCTCTGAGTCACTGGGTGGTCCCAGGAAAAGAAAGGGAAAGTGAATTCAGGACGGAGAGCCGGACTCTGATTCTCCAGTTGGTGTTCCCCAGGCAAGCTGAGTAAACAATGTGGGGTAAATGACTTCCAAATTCTGGTTCACAACAGTCCAGACTGACGTGGTCACTGAGCCTGGAAGTGGGGGGAGGAACTATGGTGCTTCCAGTAACGGTACAAAGCACACATGTTCACAGCGCAGAAGCCGCAGTCCCCAGAACAGAACTCACTGTCCTTAGAGACTCACCACAGGAAAAGCAAAGCCAATTCTTTGGAGAAAATTGATTGTGACCAGGACCCAAGTGATAAAAGCCCCAGTGTGAGAAACAGCTTTTCAGGTGTGGATTTCACCAGGGTTTCCTTCAGCCCAACCCAGCAAAAGCCAGTGAAGGTCCTTCCCATGTTCTGAAGACTCCCACCATGCGGGACAAAGCGAGCTTGCTTTTCAAAGAGACGTGTGGGTGACAAGAATATGGAAAAGTGAAACTGATATTTCCATCTTTTTCTTCTAACTTTTGGCATGACTGCTTCCAAATTTCACACTGTATTTGCAAATGTTTCTCCTATTGTTCAGAAAACTACGATCAAAATTCCTGTGAGATTTTCCAGAGTTGGGGTGCAGCACCTGCCCTTCACAACTCTTTCCACAGTAGGGACCGTAGGCAGGTGGGGCCACAGTCATGAAGAAGAAGGCCTCCTCAGCCTCCCACCAGCAGCCAACAATGGTGGCTTTCCTTCCATCACAAAATGTGCCTGTTCATTAGATGCTGACTGTCAAAATCTCCCAGGGATCCCAAAGGATGGCACCTCCCTCTGGGCTTTCCCACCATCAGTTGGGTCAGTAAGAAGAGCCAAAACGTGTTTCCACTTTAAAAAATGTAGGGGCCCTCACTTTTTTCTGTTGCCGTATTTGCTACTAAGTTTTCATCCTAGATAGCTCAGCACCTTCCCTGATTGCTTAACTAGGCATGGTAGGTCCCAGAAGAAAAAGCAAAGTCTGTCGATATAACCATTTCTGCAGGTCATCAAGACATTAATGTTATGTATTTTTAAAAGATGCTGAGGCTGGATGCGGTGGCTCACACCTGTGATTCCAGCACTTTGGGAGGCCAAGGCAAGTGGATTGTATGAGGTCAGGAGTTCGAGACCAGCCTGGCCAACATGATAAAACCCTGTCTATACTGAAAATACAAAAATTAGCTGGGCATGGTGGCACATGCTTGTAATCCCAGTTACTCAGGAGGCTGAGGCAGGAGAATTGCATGAACTTGAGAGGCAGAGATTGTAGTGAGTAATGGCTCACTCCTGTAATCCCAGAACTTTGGGAAGCCAAGGCAGGTGGATCACGAGGTCAGGAGTTTGAGACCAGCCTGACCAAGATAGCAAAACCCTGTCTCTACTAAAAAAAAATACAAAAATTAGCTGGGTGCGGTGTTGGGCACCTGTAATCCCAGCTACTCTGGAGGCAGGAAAATCACTTGAACCCAGGAGGTGGAGGTTGCAGTGAGCCAAGGTTGCACCATTGCACTCTAGTTTAGGTGACAGTGTGAGACTGTCTCAAAAAAAAGAAGAAGAAAGAAAGAAAGAACAGTAAGCACATTAAGTTTCTCACAAAAATTTTAAAAGTCAATTTGTCAGGAAAAAAAGTTTAGAAAATATATACTAACAATGACTATACATCACAATATACATTCGACAATATATAGAATATTATAGTAACATTCTATGTTGACTATTTTATAAGGAAATGTATATATTCAGAAATTATTTATTTAGTTCCTACTATATGCCTGGCACTAGGCTGGACACAGCATAAATGCCCTTTTTCAATTAATGAAATCAGTGAGTTCACTTTGGAGGTTTATACAGGCAGGAGAGAGATGCTGAAAGCATTGTAGCCTCTACAGCTGCCTTGGGAACGCTGGGTGAACTCCAGCACTGCGGTGGCTTTAAGAGAGGGAGCGCCCAGCTGGAAGCCTGAAAACCAGGATCTGTCCCTATGTCCCCACTGAGCCGCTGGGTTACAAAGCAAATTTCCACCTCTCCGTGCTTCAGTTTCCCAAAGTCTGCCCCATAATCGCCTCCTTTCAGTAAAATGACAATAGAATTAACAATATGGAAAAGTCTTAAAATTAAAGATGCTGATCATAAATGAAGCCAAGTTATTTTAAAACTTTTATTGAAAAACAGCACACATAGGGAAATGAGCACATACCTAGCACCACCCAGATCAAGAATGGACCATTACCAAGCCAGCCCACCCCTGGCCGCTGGAAGTCCCTATCATCCCCTCTGGGAAACTGTTACTCTTGCTTCCAACAGCACAGACTACTTTTGCTGGTTTTGTGCTTTGCATTAATGGGAGCTGGCAGGATATACACTTTCATGTCTGGCTTCTTTTCCTCAACATCATATTGTGAGATTCAACCATATTGCTGGATATAGTCATAGGCTGCTCATTCTCGGTGCTATATAGTATTCATCTCCTATGTGAATGGACCAACATTTATGCATCCATTCTCGTGTTGAGGCATTTGGGTGGTTTCATATATAGCCTTTGATCTATAGAAAAGATCAGAAATTCTCTTATGCAGAAGGAGAGATCCACACATGAAATTCACCATCTCCTTCCTATTTCAAATTGGTCTGATCAAAGGAATTTTTTGTTTGTTTTCCTTCCATGTCAGAACTACAGCTGTTCTGACTATAAAGTGTTAATTTTTTGACCAGGAGTTACAGAAAGGAGAAATTGACAGCTGACTTGAGGGAGCTTTCTTCCTACTTCCAAGGGAAACTAACCTGGCTTTGGATGGTGATCGTTCCTCAAGGGAGGGACTGTCTCGGGTTTCTTTCTGGTTCTGTAACAGTGTCCCACATCCAGGAGTGCTAATCAATGTGTGGTGCTAGTGGACAGAGCAGATGACACATGGGAGGGGAAACAGCATCCAAACAGGATGCAAATAAAGGCACTTGAAATTACCACTTTAGAAAATAAAGTGATGTTTATGCCCAGAATAACACAATTTCTTGTTCACACATCCCACCTGTGACATTAATCACAGCCTTCACCTATGGGCTGAATGTCATCTTTTCCACTCCTAGTAGTTTACAGATTTTTTTACTTTGAAATGGAAGAGGGAAAAAAAAAAAAAGACATAGCTGCCCTAAAAGGAATGAGGAAGTGAAAGCTCTCCAGTGTCTGGCTGGCTCCGTCCGTGTGACAGCCCATGATGTTCTTTCCGGTCTCGGTAATATTCTGAATTTCCACCTGCCCGCCCCCTCGCTTATAATGCAGAGCATGTGTAGAGAGACCAGCTCAGTCTTTCTCCCAGTGGACTAGAAGGAGCAGAGTGTCATGCGGTTTCTCCCATTCTCCACAGCTCACCGGATGTAAAAGAACTCTGGCTAGAGACCCTCCAAGGGTAAGTACTATAAATTAACATGCCTAGAAATCACAAGCTGCCCAACAAGTCATAGGTCACTCAGATCATAGGCAACAGAAAACAGCTATACCGTGGAATGTGCTCTCACTTTATAAAGTCTCAGAACATGGAAAGCTTTGCTTCAATGTGAAGGCTGCACCTCTTTGGTGTAGGGATTCTGTAAATGTTATCTTCGTTTCATGTTTACTATTGTAGCGTCCCAGGGATACGTTTTTTTCTTTTTGGATTAGCTGAGAAAATCCATGCAAAGCACCTATTACTATAGCTGGCGTACAGTGAGCACTCCCAAAAAAATGTTAACATTAATTAAAAATGTTAATGTAACTGATATCCGGATTATCTCTTGAAAGGAATGGAATAAATTAATAACAACCTTTAAAATGGTGAAGATAGTTGGCTTAAATAATTTTGAAATAATTGTGTTCAGATGCTGTTCTTAACAGCTTAAGACATCTGGTAACATAGAGCTGACTTGAAATGAAAACTTGTCTACGTAATAGATTTATTCCAAAGTAAAGGCAATTGAAAAAATAGAGAATAAATGTGTAGTTTCAAACTCTGTGCTTTGGCAAAGTGGCACTGAAAGTAGCCAACCTACTACGAGTGTCCCTCCTGACCCCTTTCCACATGATTCATTGCAGACACAGTCAAAGTCGCATGGGAGTGAAATTCACCCCTGGACCGTCCGCCCCAACACTGATGAAGTTGAGAAGCAGCCACGATGCTGTGAGTGACCCTCTCACATTTATTCATTGACATTTCCTAGAGGCAAGAGCCAAAAGATGTTTACCAAATTTTATTTTCTTTCTTTTAGCCAAAAACACTAAATGCCAATAATATGGAGACACTAATCGAATGTCAATCAGAGGTAAGAAAGTAATTTTTAAAACTTTTTATCTGTACTGTGAGAAAGTGAAAAACTTTCTGTTTTAATTGAATATTATTTGGGTTGAATATTAATCATCAGAGTAGTAAATCAACATCATATATGTAGTAAATTAAACACATTAATTAGAATCTTATATGATGGCAATCAAGACTTTAATATTGCTTCTAGAAGCTAGAAAAAATATCAATGCAATCTACTGACTTAACTTTTAATATGAATAAAACGTTGTATGTGTATTTTATGGGGAAAGACTGGATAGGTTTCTTCAGTCACTATTTTTAACAGAAATAAATATATTTTAGGGTGATATCAAGGAACATCCCCTGTTGGCGTCATGTGAGAGTGAAGACAGTATTTGCCAGCTAATTGGTGAGTTTTGAAAACATACCGATCTTTTATGTAAGTGCTAACAACCAGTGTTCTTGGTTTGCAAAACCACAGCGCTTTTACTCTACTAGGAATTTTTTTGTACAAGTGTTCTGTTAAAGACCGCAGAACATTAACCCTTAAATTGCGTGTATGCTCCAACTCACTAGAGCAGCAAGTGCTGGGAGAGCAAAGAGCTTCTCCATAGAGAATCCCCCGGTTCTGCCAAGGGTTTTTCCTGCGGTTCAATCTCCTGGCCATGTATGTTTTGACAATTAAAGCATGAAGACATTTGAAAAACGCACAGTGTCTTTTCCATTTTCTTCCTTCTCTTATGGAGAATGCATCTAAGAGCCTGTGAAGCAACTGCTGCTGATCTCAAACCCCAAAGGACCCGCCATTCCTCTCAATTTTTTTCAGAATGCCTTTTATTGTAATGTAACCCTGACCCAGTTCTCCTGAACCATAAAGACTGGCCACTTCTTTCTCATCAAGCTTCCACTTGCCAATCTAAAATGTACAGCAACATATGCCAATGCATTTAGAAAAACATAGCCTTTATAATTAGTAAAAACGGAGAAGGAAGGAAAAGAAAAGGAAATTTTTGAGATGTAATATCCATTGCACTTACATCTTGTGGATTTTGGAAGGACAGAATATCTTGAAAAGGTTTTGCTGATAATTCCCAGTTGCCAGGTCTAGGTTCAAGGCTTCCCACAGCGATTTGTATTTGCCTCTGTCCTAAAGCAGCAACCTGGAAAACCCAGGTGACCAGTCACCTGGATGAACGAATGGTGTTAGTTCCCTCTAGTGGCTGTTTAGTGCGTGGCTGCAGCGGGTTGGGGCTAGCCCTGCTAAGCGCCTTCGAAAAGATGTTGAGCAAGTCACTTCCTTGCCTTTTAAGTTTCGTTTTCCTCACCAGTTAAAGGAGGAAATTAAAATAATCTATTTCATATCAGAAATGTCCTCTATAGTTATTCCAGCCAGTAGTTTAAGATGGTTATGATCTGCACAGTTAGATTTTGCTAATTTTCTGCAGCAAACAGCTGGAACGGGTGAAAACAGGAAAGGTGGAGGCTTTGAGGAACGCTGGTGTTGATGTTTAGGGTCTGGTTGCCCTGGTAACAGTGTGGTTGTTTATCAGTTGGTTTTCTAGTTTAAGATTCACGCCCGCTGCTTTCTCAAGTTTTCAAAATTATTTTTCTCACATGGCATACTCTAGACCACATTATGAGGCCAGCGATACCCATTTTCTTAACTGGATCTTTACTTATTAATATTGTAATCTAATTTTTCTCATTGCCTTGTTTTCTTGGCTGTAGAAGTTAAGAAGAGAAAGAAGGTGCTCTCCTGGCCCTTTCTCATGAGAAGGCCCTCCCCTGCATCCGACTTTTCTGGGGCTTTGCAGACAGACTTGAAAACATCGCTATTTGATCAGCCCTTGTCAATTATTTGTGGTGACAGTGACACACTCCCCAGACCCATCCAGGTAGGTGTGCATTATCTCATAAACCTACTTCAGTCTTCAATTGGACATGCAAAATACTTGGGAAATCTGAATATCATTCTCCTACTGAGTTTGTAGGGACTGATCTGCCGTATTTTCCCCTCTTGGACATGGCGCTCCCACATATGCACGCAGTCAGAATATCGACTGCTTCCGTTACAGAAATTCGTTGTATTTACCAATGAGCTCAGAGCGATGGTCCCTCCATTTCTCTGACTTCACAAAGTGAAGGATGCTGAAGATTTGTAGCTTCTGAAAAGCCAAAAGGGGGAGATAGAGTATAGACTTTCTGACCCAAAATCCAATGTTCACATAGAAGTATTTTAAAGGAGAGAAGTCCAAAGTGATTTTAGAAAGTGCAAAATTAGAGTTTTCACAATTTGCCTCCTCTTAGAAAAATAGTAGGGTTGAGGAAGGCCGTTGATAGCAACTGGACTGAAAGCAAAATCTGACATTAATATTCCTGTTAAGACTATCTTAGTATACTAGAGAAGAAAACTAACTTTTAGGGAGAGGATATTTCATGACAAGTAAAGTTGGAGACTGTTCGTGTACATTATTTTAATTCTTTCTGCAACCTAGGCATAGATATTCATCCATTAGTAGCAGCATAGGGTGTGTCTTCGGACCAAGAGTAACCCTTTCCTTTTCCTATCCCCGTTTCCTTTAGGACATTCTCACTATTCTGTGCCTTAAAGGCCCTTCAACCGAAGGGATATTCAGGAGAGCGGCCAATGAGAAAGCCCGCAAGGAGCTGAAGGAGGAGCTCAACTCCGGGGGCGCAGTGGATCTGGAAAGGCTCCCAGTTCACCTCCTCGCTGTGGTCTTTAAGGTGAGTTCAACACACTCGGCGCCAAATAACCTGCCACGGGCCCTGACACGCTTGTTCTCAGGATGCAAGAAATAGGCTCTTCTCCCCACACAGCAAGGTACTCTGATACTGGAGTTTAATTTTTTTCATTAAGCCCTTTATTTATTTATTTAGTAAGCACCTCTGTTTCTGTGACCTCAGATTCAAACAGAAAGTGAAGCATTCTGCTCTCCCAAAACCTCACCAAGTAAGGGCAATTTGCTTGTCCCGTGGCAGAATCCATACACCAAAATCCAGGGGCCCCTCAGAACACGCCCACCTGGGGATGGTGCCTCTGACTCTGCTTGATGTTAGAAAGTTGCAGAGAGGCCAGGGGAGTTGGAGAGAGGGACCCCTGGATTAATCAAATGCAGGAAGGAAGGGGCACAATCTATGATAGGCTAAGAACACAGCACCCTGCGATGGAACAAAAACCAGGTGAAAATGAGGACATGGGACATCATACAGTACCAATAGGCCAACAGCCCGCTCTCATCCCCCAGGACTTCCTCAGAAGGATCCCCCGGAAGCTACTTTCAAGCAACCTCTTTGAGGAGTGGATGGGCGCTTTGGACACGCAGGACGAGGAGGACAGAATCGAGGCCCTGAAAGAGTAAGTTATCGAAGTCACCAGGGACTGCCAGGTCCTCATTGCCTCCGTCTTTTGATTCTTTACACAACTGTCTCAATGCTTCCTGATCCCTGTTTCATGAGAATTGTGATGTTTAGGGAATCCGAGTGGAATTGCTCATCCACTCCCAGAATAAAAACCAGGGGGTGCTCTGGACTTTCGAGTTTTAATTTTAGCCAAATGAAAGGAAACATTTCTTCAAAAAGTAGAAAGTGAACTTCAGTACTCACAAATCCCAGGAGGGAAGTCTAAAAATGTAAGATTTCAAAAAGGCATGAGATCACATGAGACCTGGAACTTTAACAGAGGCTAATCAGCCAAGTGTAGGAATCTTTAAGCTACATTGACTGGTGTCATGCAAGCCATCCGTTCTCCCAGAAAACATCCCTTAGGATGCGGCCAGGCAATCTGGGGTGGGGGTGGGGGGATTGTTTTGTTCATAAAATTTCAAAGCATATTTTATCTTCTTACAATAACACAAAATGAAAACCATATAAGAACAAATTGCAGTAAGAGTAAAAATAATAACATACGCAGTGGAACGTGTGATCTGTTAGTGACTAGAGAATTCTAAAACCCCAGCTTTGAAATGTTAGCCCTGTTGTCACATCCTATGAAAGTCTACCTATATGTTATAATTGTTTAGAACTGAAGACATTAGAATGTCTGTCCCAAAAATGAAAATCCTAAGAGTATCACAATGAGTTTCTACCTAGACATAAGGCATTTTGATAACAATTCCTTCTTCTGATAAATGAAAATGATCACCATTTCATTCTTTGAGAAAGTGAGACATGAAGAAGTCTCATTTCTTATCGTGAGAAACAATGTTGCGATTTAAGTGCCAGCTTATTATGAACAGGCCCTTAGAAACTGATTTCGTCTTCATAAAGATTTCTCAGAATGTTGTAAAAATGTGTCATCTTTGGTTGGTGATTATAGGTTTGTTGTTTGTTTGTTTGTTTTAAGGCAAGAAAACCAGTCTAGCAGTGTTAGAAACAGAAATCAATTCTACATGACTAAATGATTACTCAACAAAACTATTTTCTAAATGTAAAGGCAGACAATGGTGTTTAATATAGACTGGCTTCACCATTTAAGCTCTGTATCAATAGTAAAGGGCTGTTTTATTGGTGTCCCAGTTATAAAGGCCAGTTTTTCAGCTCTTTGAGACCTGTGGTTAACCAGTCTCACTCTGTGTCAGTTGCCAGTGGAAGTATCTGAATGAGCATTTCACAATATTACTTGTGAAAATGCACCTTCCTCATTTTAAAGGAAGTCTGGTTTTGGCAGAAACTTTCAGCTTGCCACACTGAAGACCATTCGCCTTTTTGAAAACTAGCATCCCTTGACTTTATTCCAGGGTTTCAGATAAGCTCCCCCGGCCCAACCTCCTGCTGCTCAAGCACTTGGTCTATGTGCTGCACCTCATCAGCAAGAACTCCGAGGTCAGCAGGATGGACTCCAGCAACCTGGCCATCTGCATTGGACCCAACATGCTCACCCTGGAGAATGACCAGAGTCTGTCGTTTGAAGCCCAGAAGGACCTGAACAACAAGGTCTGTCCTGCCCACTGATCAGAAATCCCCAACTTACGATCTCACTGTCTGTTTGCAAAAGCCAAGCAGTAAACTGCTTCTGAATTTCTCCAGCTGACTCAGCATCACAGTGAAGATATAAAATGCAAAGTGCTTCTGTCATAGCTCCTCTCTCTCAGATGTGTTATGTAATGAAACTGAGTGAATCTCTGTCTTCTGTCATCTGGAGACAGATGAGTACTGCAAGTGTTTACATCTGTATCTCCCGATAGAAAAGCCCTTTTTTTGTGTGTTTTGTACACTATAGTCTATCACTTTATCAATTTGGGAAACCACCTCCTTAAATGAAACTTTTATTAATACTTTAAAACAAACTTTCTTTAAGTTCTTAAATTTAAAATGCATGTCTCGAACACCAAGTAGTATCTAACTTTAATGTATGTGATTGTTGGCACAGTGGCTCACGCCTATAATCCCAGCACTTTGGGAGGCTGAGGCAGGCAAATTGCCTGAGCTCAGGAGCTCGAGACCAGCCTGGGCAACATCACGAAAGCCTGTCTCCACTAAAAATACAAAAAATTAGCTTGGCATGGTGGCACGTGCCCGTAGTCCCAGCTACTTGAAAGGCTGAGGCAGGAGAATCACTTCAGCCCGTGAGGCAGAGGTTTCAGTGAGCCAAGATTGTGCCACTGCACTCCAGCCTGGCAACAGAGGGAGAGCATGTCTCAAAAAAAAAAAAAAAAAAAAAAAAAGTATATGACTGTGACCAAATTTCTGTATGCCCTTCTCAAACACATAAAGATCTTGAATTCTCATTTTGGCACCTGACCCCACTGTGTCCCCATTCTTCCTCACCTCCCTAAAAAGAAAAAAAAAGCCTTCAAGCTGACAAACTGCTTACTTTTCCTCCCAGGTGAAGACATTGGTGGAATTCCTCATCGATAACTGTTTTGAAATATTCGGGGAGAACATTCCAGTGCATTCCAGTATCACCTCCGATGACTCCCTGGAACACACGGATAGTTCAGGTATGGAATGTGCTATCATTTGATTACAATTGTAGGGAAAAGTTTGTGCCAGTCTGTCAGTCACGTAAAGCATCTCTGGTATTTGAGGTAGAAATTACCTTCACAAATCACCAAGTCAGACTAGACTCCAGTCCGTTAGGAAGTCGTTTAACATGAAAACCCTGCCCCAGGCTTTTCCTACGCACATCCTGGGACCACACTCTCCCGCTTCCTAGTGTAGTTCGCAAACCACTGCTAATTTCCTGACGCTACCTTTAGCTCTAGAGTTGGGACAGTGAGAAACTTTTGTTTCCACTTCGTGGGCTATGACTCCATTACAATGGAAATGTGTCCAGGAGCAGTTTTAAAAATTAAGATCAATAAATGTTCAGTGAAATGCTGTTCTCTCTTATTCTTTCTCTCTCTGTCTCTCTCTCTCCCCCCACCACCACCTTCCTCCCTCTTTTATTCATTTCCTTTCCCTATTTTTCTTCTGATCTCAAAATAAATTCAGAAAGAAAACCTTTCATGTGGTATGTTTCTTGTCATCGAAGCCTCTAAGTAGTTCCACTAATAAATCACCTGATGCCCTGATTAGTATGAGCAGGGCAAACTGTAAGCAAAGTTCATTTCTGAAAGAACCTGAATGGACGGGCACGGTGGCTCACACGTGTAATCCCAGCACTTTGGGAGGCCAAGGCGGGTGGATCACCTGAGGTTGGCAGTTCAAAACCAGCCTGGCCAACATGGTAAAACCTCATGTCTACTTAAAATAGAAAAATATTTTAAGTTGGGCATGGTGGCAGGCGCCTGTAATCCCAGCTACTCAGGAGGCTGAGGCAAGAGAATTGCTTGAACCCAGGAGGCAGAGGTTGCAGTGAGGCAAGATCACATCACTGTACTCTAGCCTGGGTGACAAAGTGAGACTCTGTCTCAAAAATTACATATAAATATAAATAAACCTGAGCAAATATTCAACTGCTCTCTGACTTTCCCCAGACGTGTCGACCCTGCAGAACGACTCAGCCTATGACAGCAACGATCCTGATGTGGAATCCAACAGCAGCAGTGGCATCAGCTCTCCTAGCCAGCAGCCCCAGGTGCCCATGGCTACAGCTGCTGGCTCGGACAGCAGGGCCCCACAGGAAGCCCGAGAAGTCAGCCCAGAGCCCATCGTGAGCACCATCGCCAGGCTGAAAAGCTCCCTTGCACAGCCCGACAGGAGGTACTCAGAGCCCAGCACGCTGTCCTCCCAGGAGTGCCTCGAGAGCCGGGTGACAAATCAAACACTGACAAAGAGTGAAGGGGACTTCCCCGTGCCTCAGGCAGGCTCTCGTTTGGAAAGTGAGGAGGTTGAAGACCCATTTCCAGAGGAGGTCTTCCTTGCAGTGCAAGGCAAAACCAAGAGGCCAGTGGACCCGAAGATCAAGAACTTGACCCCGGGGTCGGTGCTTCCACAGGCACTGGTTCCCAAAGCCTTCTCCAGCAGCGAGCTGGACGCGTCCTCTGACAGCTCCCCCGTGGCTTCTCCTTCCAGTTCCAAAAGAAATTTCTTCAGCAGACATCAGTCTTTCACCACAAAGACGGAAAAAGGCAAGCCCAGCAGAGAAATTAAAAAGCATTCCATGTCTTTCTCCTTTGCCTCTCACAAAAAAGTGCTGACCAAAACCTCCAGCACCGGGTCTGGGAAATCACAAGACTTCACAAGGGACCACATCCCAAGGGGTGTTAGAAAGGAAAGCCAGCTTGCCGGCCGAATCGTGCAGGAAAATGGGTCTGAAACCCACAACCAAACAGCCCTCGGCTTCTGCATGAGATCCCACACCCTCTCGGTGGATGACGTGTTCCAAGGAGCTGACTGGGAGAGGCCTGGACGCCCACCCTCTTATGAAGAGGCCATGCAGAGCCCAGGGGCCCGACTCGCATCCTATGGGAGCCAGACCATGGGAAGCATGACTGTGGGGGGAATGAGGGCAAGGATGCTGGTGGGGGACTGCCTCCTACCCCCTCTTCTACCTGCTCACCACGCAGGGTACTCAAGACACAGGGACAGCAAAGAGCCACTGCCTGGCCATGGACTCTCTCCCCTGCCTGAGCAATGGACACGGAGCGGAACTGTCCATGCTTCTGTGGACTCTCTGGGGCATGTGGCTGGCCCAGGGAGACCTGAGCTCCTCCGGCTGAGGACCGTCTCTGAGTCCACGCAGAGGAGTAAGCAGGACTGTCTTGTGCGACGATGTAGCCAACCAGTCTTTGAGGCTGACCAATTCCAATACGCTAAAGAATCGTATATTTAGGAGGGGGGCCATACGCCGTGCTATAGCTTGTGCTATCTGTAAATATGAGACTTGTAGAGAACTGCCTTTAGATTCTGTTTTTAAAAGGTCTTGAATAAGCTCCTTTAGAAAGTTGTGCAAAGCCCTCCTCCATGAGGATAGCTACACCATGGCCATGGCGCATCAGATAGTCTGTGTGTACCTGGATTTGTGCAATATGTAACAAATGTATAAAATTATTATAGATAAGGCGTTAGGTGCAAAGAATGTCTACTTAATCCCTGCACCCGTGTGTGGACTTGCAGTGAAGTACATTGCTGTTCCTTGCTTCCTGGGGCACTTTTCTCTTGGTTAGTGTTTAAAAATCATCCTTGCTTTTTTAATGGAGCCTCAAATGTCATGCCAATTTTCCCATTTTCCACAAACTCCATTTAGGGAGAAATGTTTAAATCTCTGATGTAAGTTTACTCAATACCAGAGTCAACTGTACATTTCTATATGTAAGCAGCCTTGCAATAACTAATCACCATCATAGAAGACAGAAACAGACTGCGAGGAACCGAGTTGAGTTTCTGGAGTCATCAAAGGCATTAAAAACTCCAGTAAAAGCAGAAGCCATAGCAAAAACCATGAAAAACACTTCAACATGTCCATCCAATCATCCAATTAAATTTGGGTAAATTAGCAAAAATGTATTACGTCAATATTAGCACTTTGAGTTTCTTTGTAGTTGGTGATATCTTATCCAATAGTGTGGAGGTAAATAATTTTATATGCATTGGGGGTCATATATAAAACTTCAATGTAATTTCACTACAATAAAAATTGCCTTCCTTATTTGAAAGTAAAAATGTTCAGTTTTTGTTGACATGCTACCTCCTTTCCCCCAATTAATAGAAATCCACCAAGAAAATCATTCACATATTGGTTCACTCAACAAGCATTCATTGAATATATATTCACTATTTGAGACTAATAGCAAGACTGGGGATCTAGTTTAGGAAAAAAGACTCCCTGTTCTCCAGAATTTGCAAAACCATAAAAAAGTACCAATTTTAAGCCATTTTTTTTCCAGCAAGCAGTCATTCTGCCAAAAAAATTCAGTACACAAATACAGAATAATGTAATATTTCTAATTTCTAGTGAATTAAACTTTCCAGTTTCTCATCTCATTTTTAGGATGCTCAGTTTGCTTAATTATTGGCAAAATAATGGTAAAATGTTTGTAATGTATTAGAACTTTACTGCTCAATTATTAAGATTTTATGCAGTATCTTAGATACTGGACTTCAATTTTCCTTATTTTATCAATTTTTTTAAATAAAATATTATGCATACTTTTGATTTGTTACAGAAATATTTTGTGTTGGGTAGCTACCAGATAGTGAAAACCTAGTCTTTTCAGAGATGATTTCTCATTAATGTTATGCGAAGTTAATAATGTTATAAAATAGACTGCTCAAGACAGCACACCCAGAACTAATATTAAAAATATTTTATTGATGGGCCAGGCGTGGTGTCTCATTCCTGTAATCCCAGCACTTTGGGAGGCCGAGGCAGGCAGATCACCTGAGGTCAGGGTTTGAGATCAGCCTGGCCAACATGGTAAAACCCCATCTCTCCTAAAAATACAAAACTTAGCCAGGTGTGGTGGTGGGTGCTTATAATCCCAGCTACTTGAGAGGCTGAGGCAGGAGATTCACTTGATTCCAGGAGGCACAGGTTGCAGTAAGCCGAGATCATGCTACTGTACTCCAGCTTGGGTGACAGAGTGAAACTCTGTCTCAAAAAATTAAAATAACAAATAAAAAAATAAAAATACTTTATTAAGCACCAATCATATATAAATTTCATGGGACAGAGCCTACCTGACAGCTAACTTAGGAAAAGCAGCCCTTTTCCCGAGTGGGTCACTAAGAGCAATAGTTACAATTTCAGCATCTACCACGTGCCAGGCACCATGCTAAGTATTTCAGCAGTGAGAATATAATCCTCTGCCTCCAGTAATAGCCACTTCTTATTAAGAAACAGAGAATTCCCATCAATAGACCACTAAGACCTCAAACCAGGAAGCTGCAAATGTATCCCACTTTCCCACTCACCTGCCCTCCGTGTGACCCTACTCAGGTCACAAAAACCCAACCCAAATTTCCGTATTTTAAAGAAGCGGAATGAAGCTGAAGTCCTCTACACACATTTTGTTGACGAAGGTTGAGTAGCTCCCTGCCCGAGCAAATGTTGTTGCTGGTCTTTGAACAGTTGGCGCAGACACTAACAGATGACTATTTCAAATACTGCACAGCGTGGTAGCCCCACTCTTATCTACCGAGTCCAGCAGCCTTTCAAATAGGTTTTCCTATCTGGCTCCCCAGTATATTTGTTTTTGAGAGCTGCTGTAAAAAGTACCATAGGCTGGGTGGCTCGGACCACAGAAATGTATGTCTCACAATTCTGAAATCCAGAAGCCCAAGATCAAAGTTTCGGCAGTGTGGGTTCCTTGCGGGGCTGTGAGGAAGCGTGGTTCCAGGGCCTCCTCCTCCCTGTGTCTCTCCACATCATCTTCCCTCTACATGAGTCTGTCTCCAAATTTCCCCGTCTTCTAAGCACACCAGTTATACTGGATGAGGGCCCATCCTAACACCCTCATTTTACCTCTTTAAAGGTCCTATCTCCCAATATAGACACATTCTGAGATATTGAGGACTCGGATTTCAACATATGAATTTGGACGGAGCAAGATACAATTCAACCCATAACACCAAGTTTTTCAAGATGGTACTTAATGATACCTTGAATATGCCAATGATTTTAATATTTCACCGCAACCAGACAGCTAGGGCTTCTAGTGAGATTTGGATGACATTAAAATGGTGCTTTAGTCAAAGATCCAGGAACACCAGACTTCTGTCCTCCACAGACTTCCTAAGGGCCCACACTAATGACTAATGGGACAATCACAGATGCACCTGACACCCCCGTGCAAAGTGTATAGTAAAACCACGTTGGAAGTCAGGGCCTAACTAGGAGCTTAAACTTAAATTCAGGTCTTTTCTCTGGTAAAAAGGGGGATGCTCTTTTCTCTGGTAAAGAGGGGGAGAGGTGGATGACCCATGATACACGGATTATCTGCGATGACACACTGTGTCCCCCGTCCACCCACCAGCACTACTGAGGACTGAAAGAAATTAAAACTTGATCTAGAAATGTTGACTTGTGGAAGTTAACCAAAGTTAGGTGCTTTTGTGAGAGCTTAGCAGAACTAAAACCACACCAGAACTTAAACACAACAAATACAACACCCGTGTTACACTGGGGACCTTCGGAAGCTGAAGTAGCACTAATAAAACAAACAATAGCTGATCCCCACAGTGCATCCCATGGCCACAGACAGAATGTGCGAAGAGCTACAAACACTGTTTGTCCTTAGGTTTTTCCTAAATTAAAAGAATACATCGATAGATAAATTCTTCTGATTGCGATCTCACTGGAAGAACCACCAGTACATGCTTCCCTCCTGAAAGGTCTGACAGAAACTCACATCAGATGGGATCGCACATGTTTCGAGTTTCTTTTTTAATTAAATTACATAATCTTAACTCTTCCTCTGCAAAAAAAGAGAATTACTGAGGAATCAGAGGTTTAGACATTTTGCTAGAATTGGAGTGAATCACTTTTTAGCAATATTTTAAATGTGGACTGAACTTCTGTGTTGTTCACTCCAGAGTAAAAATTAAATGCAAATGAGAAAAAAACAAATGGCATGAAGTGCTTCCTCCTACAACTGTAAGCTACAAAAAGGCGGGCATCGTGAGACAAGCAAACTTGCAAAATGCAAAATCTGGCCAGAAACAGGAAATGCAGACTGTTAACAACTCCGTGGAAAAAGAAAGACGCATTGACACAGAAAGAATATATGACCCAAATTCATAGAACCTGAGTCTGCGAATACCCCAAAATCTGCTCCCATGCACAGTTCACTAACCCTGGCTGAGCCCCAGTTTCTTCATCTATCAGATGAGGGTGATGATAACCTGCATCAGTCATGGAACACACGTAACGAAAACCCAGACAATAGAGGCTTAAATGAGGAGGTTTGTGCGCTCTATGAAAAGAAGAACAGACTGGCAGTCCAGGGCTGGGATGAGGGCACATGACCTCCTCCGGTCCCAGGTTCCTTCACTAAGAGCCAGTTTCATCGGCCTGTGGCCTGTGGCCTGTGGACCCAATACTGGGGCAATTCTCTCCTATTGGTATTTTTAGGGTATTAATAATTGCTGAACAGGAACCCTGCATTTCACTTTGCACTGGGCCCTGCAAATTATGTACCCAGTCTTGTTCACAACTTTCTAGTCTACCATCCTTTCTGGAAACATAATCCTCTTCCCCCAGCCTTTCCCTCCAGATCCCAAGCAGAAACTTTCTACTCAATAACCTCTACCTCCATCCAGAGACCAGAACTTAGTACATGGCCACTCTTATCAGCAGAGGAACCTAAAAATACAGTTTTTAATAACAAATTGCCTCTTCCAGCAAAAACAGTAGGAAAGAAGAAGCAGATGGATACTGTGTAAGGCCTTGACACAAAAATCAAATAAAAGAGATCGTAGGTATACATCCAAATTTAGTTGCCATAATGATTACAAAGGCAGGATAAAGTAGACTATTTACTCAGGATAATGAGACTATTGAAAATATTCCATGTGATTAGGAATAATAAAAAGATAAAGCAGATAATCTCAGGAGTATTTCAATTATTTGTATGCTCATTGTGAGAATTTTATAATTATACAGCAGTTTTAAGTAAAATAAATTAGTAACAAATATTAATTGGCCTCCTATAATATAAAAGTATTGTATTTATATAAGGAATTTACAACCTAGTAGAGAAATAAGATAACTTTGACAGCAAAAATCAGTTCCAAGTGAGTGATAACACAAAATACATAGTAGAAATGAATGGTTGCTTCACAGTCCCATCACTTTAGGATATAATTCACATTTAAAGGAAACTTAAAGATTTCAAACAAGTGTAAATACAGCATTCAGAATGATTGTGGAAGGTTCCAGGTGGATATTCACTTACAGAATTTGGCCATATCTTTGAGAAGGAAATAGTTAAATGTCATCTTTCTATCTTTGCTGAAAGGGGCATTTGCTATCCAAAATTGTTTCGAAAAAGACAAAGCAGTAGATAAGGTAACTGCTAATCGACAGGCTGTTCATGTTTCCAAACAACACGTATCTTGTTACCTTCCCAACCAAGGATTTTCAATGGCTTCTTAACACTATTTTTATTGAGTCTAAAGTCCTCCGCCTACCATCTACCATTTAAGGCCCTTCTTAATTTAGGCCCATCCTAAATAAGCACACTTACTTATTTTCTTAACTCTCTAGTGGCTTTCTACCAAAAATCACAATGATGACAACAGCTAATTATATATATCAACACTAAGAACCGGAGATCTAGCTACAGTGATGTTCAGATGAAAATTCACATCCTCAATTGATTATATTAATAAACAAAAGTAAAAATGAATGGATTCAGCATACCACTCATGGAGTTAGAAAAGCAAATAATAAAAATGAAGTTGAAATTAATAATTTAGAAAACAGAAAAAAAAACTGATAAATACAACCAAAGCTGGCTCTCTGAAAAAATAAATTTTAAAACACTTCTGCTTAATCTAATCAAGGAAAAGGGAGAAATCGAAAACATACGACATGAGAAATGCTAATGGGACAATAATACAGAAAATTAGAAGGATCGAAAGACTACTTTGCAAATATATTTGAAAATATGAATGAGATTATCATTTTTCTAGGGAGACATCACTTTCCAACCTGATTACAAAAAGGAAAGAAAAAGCTTAAACAGATGTATTTCATAGAAGAAACAAAAAAACTAGCCAACCACTCTCCCTAATTCCCTAAGTCCAGTTGGTTTCACAAGGATTTCTCCCAAAGCTTTAAAAAAGAGATCATCCCAATGCTATTTAAACAACCTAGACTATGAAAAAGAAAAAAAATTTTTTTTTAATTATTTTTAGAAAGCAACTATAACACTGCTACCAAAACTCAGCAACAATTTCACATACATGAAAAGGAAACTCACAGATAAGTCTCACAAATATTGATGTAAAAATTATAAAATATCATCCAATAGAATATATGATGACCATTTGCAAAAATGCAAATATAACTTGATGTAGGAATTATTAATATGACATCATATTAATAAGATAGAGGGAAAGTAGGATGATTAGAGCCATAGAAAGTAAGATGACCCCTGTCAAAACTTAATCTCCATTATTGAAGTTTTTATTTATTTGTTTACTGTATTTTTTTAAATAAGACAGATAGGGTCCCAGTATGTTGACAAGGCTGGTCTCAAACTCCTGGCCTCAAGCAATCCTCCCATCTCAACCTTCCAAAGTGCTGAGATTGCAGGCATGAACCATTGCACCTGGCCTATTGAGGGTTTAAATATATATATATATATAATAAAATAGAAATCAATGAACATAACTTTTTAAAATATATGTCTATCTCAGACCAAAAGGCAGTATCAGACTTCATAAGGAAACACTAGAAGCTCCCTTGAAGTCAGAAAAACGTCTGGTTGGCACTATTTCCTTTTATTATCTAACACACGCTGGAAGTGCTGTCTAAAGCAACCAGACAAGAGAAAGAAATCAGAAAAACAAAAAGTGTAAGAGAGGAGGTAGTGCTATGACTGTTTACAAATTATATAACTGGATATCTGGAAAATTCATGAGAATCAACTAAAAACAAAAATTACTAGAAATAAAACACATTCAGGCCGGGCGCGGTGGCTCAAGCCTGTAATCCCAGCACTTTGGGAGGCCGAGGCGGGTGGATCACGAGGTCAACAGATCGAGACCATCCCGGTCAACATGGTGAAACCCCGTCTCTACTTAAAAATACAAAAAATGAGCTG